>CAUYSK010090723.1:0-119687 GCA_963575035.1 Avahi laniger | reverse complement strand
CCAGGCCGGCGACAGAAGCAGAGGCAAAAGCCCGGGGCGGGAGAAGAGGCAAAAGCCTGGGGCAGAAGAAGGGGACACAGACACGCCACCGGGGCGGCCCCCCGGCGGGGGGCGGCCCGGGGGGGGGGCGGGGGCCCCGGGGGGGGGCGGGGGGGGGGGGGGCCCGGGGGCGGGGGGGGCCCGGGGGGGGGGGGGGGGGGGGGGGGCCGGAGCGGCGGCCGGAGGAGGGGCCCGCGCCTTCCGCGCCAAAGCCGGACGCCGCAGCTCCCAGGCTGCCAGGCCCGCGGCCGCCGGCCCCGGAGGTGGGTGTGCACGCCGAGGGCTCCCCGCCGAGCGGTCCGTCCCCCGCGGCCTCGACCCGCGCCCGGTACCGCGCCCGGCCCCGCCGAGCCCCTCTCCCGCGGCGGCGCCCCGGGGCGGAGCCGAGCGCCCTGGCGCGGGGCGGGCGGCAGGTGGCGCGGGGCGGGCGCGGGCGCGGGCGGGGCCCCCGAGGCTCGGGCGGGCGCGCGGCGGCGGAGGCCGGGAGCGCCGGGCGGGTGCGCGCTTTGTTCCCCGCATGGCCCCGCGCGCCCCGGCCCCGCTGCGCGCCTGAGCCCGGCCCCGAGTGGCCGCGCGGGGCGCCGCGTCCGGAGCGAGCGCGACGTTGGGAGCCGCTGCGACCGCCCGCCGGACCGGACCGTAAGTGCCGCCCGCCCCCGCGCCCCTCCGCGACTTTGCAAAGTTGGCGCCCGGGCAGGGCGGAGCCGCCGGCCCCGCGCCCCGTGCGGGCTGAGCGCACCCCAGGGGCGCGGGGAGCCTGGCCCGCGCGGGCCGTGGCTGAACTCGGGTGGGAACTGCGCGGCGTGCCCTGCGCACCCCCGGGGCGCCCGGTTTCCTGACAAAGGCCCCGCAGCCGGGGACGGGGAGCGGGGAGTGCGGATCAGAGGGTGGCCGTGGAGACGGTGCCGGTGGCCTGGCCGGGGAAGGGGGCGAGCTCTGGCCGCTCCCCCTGCTTAGGTCCCTGTCGTGCCGTCCGGGCCGGGGGTCAGCGGGCGACAGCGGCGGTGAGGAGGGTGCTTCCCGCGCCCTCCCTGGGGTCCGGGAGCCGCGGCGCCCCGCGCGCAGCCTTCGGAACCGTCCATCTGCCGGGCAGGCCGCAGCCAGGCTGTGCGTTGGGCGGCGGGAGGTGTGAGCCGCCGCGGAGGGACAGATGGCTGGAAACCTGGCCCTAGACGGTGACTTAAGCGGCGCAGAAGGCGGCCAGGCGGCCGGGCTGGTGGCGGCTCCAGCCCCGAGCTCAAGCTCCCCGCCCGGAGCTCGTCCCTCCCCGCGACGGGCGTGCTGGGCAGACCCTGCGCCGCCAAACGGGACTGTCCCCGGCATTCGCTGAAGCTGCCTGACTCAGGCACAGTCTGAGCCCAGGGAGGAAAATACTTCCCTTGAAAATAGAGAAAATCTTGTGCGCCTGCTTGCGGGCTGGTCCGAGCAACCGTCAGGCCCTGTTCTTTGCCTGTGGCCGGGATGTCGCTTCGTTATGCGCAACGGGCGTGTGTTTCCTCCCCTGGGAGGCCGGAGGCTCCCAGGGCAGCCACCTCGGGGACCGGGTCGGCTGGGGACAAAGGGGGCGGTCACTCTGTGCCTGGCATTGCCCTTGCAGGCTGCCGCGGGATTTGGAAACTTCCCGAGGTTGGGACCGTGCCGTGTCCCCCAGACCCCACGAGGAGGGCTGGGTCGGAGGGAGTCCCGCCCTCTCCTGCCTGGACACAAGGTGCCTCTGGCGTCTGCTTTTCTGGCAGGGGAAGGGCAGGAAGGGCCTGTTGACAGTCCGGGGCACGTGGTAGGGGCTCTTTGTGCCTCTGTGGTCGCTGTCATTTGACCCCTCACCCCCCACAACCCCCTGGGTGGCAGAAGGTGGCCCCAGGCCAGCTAAATGCTGCTGCACAGGGAGTTGCTGGCAGGGGTCCTGCCTAAAACGCCATGCCACGGGACTGTCCTGCCTGGCAGGGGTCACTCTCCTGTGCTGAAACGGACGAGGGGAGAGGAAAAGCGTAGAGCAGGAAGAGCAGATGTGGCCGCGCTGGGTGCAGGAGGGAAGAGGGTATCAGGTCGGCACCCACTGCTGGCAGAATCCGTCTCTCGCGGTGGGGTGGGGGTGCTGTGATCTCCTGGCGATGGAGGGAGGTTGGTGTGAGCGGGACCTGCACAGCCAGCGGGAGGGGAGGCCACTGAGCACTCCCTCCCTCGCAGGGTCATCCGCAGAATCGAGTTTCCACCTCCAGGAAACCGCTCTGATTTGGCTTTCCATACTTTCATTTCTGCCCAACTGGGAGAAATTAATTTTTCTTCCTACGAAAGGATCTGGAGACGCCGCCAGCAGCCGAGGTCACTAATCCTCAGGATGCAGCCCCAGGGCTGCCCCTGCGGAGGGCGTGGCGAGGCACTTCCCCGCCGCCCCCCAGCCGTCCCCACCCGAACCATAAGCCAGCTGAGCTGGGGGCTTCTGATTCATGGGCTCGGCCCCCTGCAGCCCCAGGGTAGAAGGCAGTGTTTGGATTAAATTGGTCTGGATTCCCTCCCCAGGCAGGAGGGACGTCCTTGTGTGCAGGATGTACGTGCACTCACAGGTGTGAGCCTGGGGAGGGGCTGGCGCACAGGAGGTCCGGAGTGAGGGCGTCCCAGGCGAGGGCTGCGTCTGTGTGCTCACCTGCCGTCCCCTCCCGGTAGCAACAGCAGGTTTCTGAGCAGCTCTTCTGACGCTGGGCACCTAGCCTCACTGTGGAGTCCCCGCAGCACCCTGCAAGGGGTGGAACTGCCCAGAGAAGTGCACACGCTCACCAGGGCTGGGAGGGGAGCGAGTCCACGCTGAGCCCAGCCTGCCTTAGGGCACCTGAGTACCTGAGTGTGCTGCGAGGCCTGGCGGGACGGCTTGGCGGTCAGGAGGGGTTGATGCTGCAGATGTAGGAGCCCTCGGGCCATGGGGTGCACCTGGGGTCGGGGCAGGAGGGAAAACTTGACCCCCGCCTCATCCCAGCTGTTGCTGGCCTCCTGTGGCTCTGGCCAGCCCATCCCCCGTGCTACGTGGGGGAGGGGGGTCGCCGTTGTTCAAGACCTAGAAGCCACTGGCCCGTTGTCTGGATGTTGTGTCAGACACGGCACCCACTGCTCAGAGCCAGCCCGGTCCAGGCAGCTGGCCCCCGGGCTCCTGGGGGTGGGGGTGTCCTGAACGCTGCAGTGTGTGAGTGGGAGAGTGTGGCTTTGCCGCCACTGTGCTTACTGCGCGGAGCCGGCTCCAGAGGCACCTGTCACGTTGTCAGCCGGGCTCGTCCCCTGGGCAGACGCTGAGTGGACGCCTGCTTCAGGCCGGGCAGGGCTGGAGTGATACTAGTGACGCTGATGCGTAGCAGGGCAGGCTCACTGCTGGGCACTCGGGCTGCGTGTGCTGCGTCTCTTTCGACCTCGGGATGGCCCCGAGGGTGGGTCCCGTTGCCGAGGCCCAGAGAGGTTCCCCGGGCCCCGCAGGACCCACGCAGGCGGGTGCCACGCTGTGCTGCCTCCTCAGCGCGGCAGCTTCCCACCGAGCTCCAGTCCAGCGAGGCCGGGGGGCCGGCAGGGCAGGGCAGGCGCAGAGCCCCCCCGATGGGTGTGGGTGCCAGCAGGGCCAGGGCCGTTTGTGGGCAGCTGAGGGGAGCCGACCAGGCTCCTTTTCGAGACTGTCTCGGCTTTGCTGGGAGTCCGGGTCTGGGCCAGGCTGGGCCGACAGGGCGCTGTTAATCCAGGAACACTCACTTGCCGGCTTTTCCCCTGGCTTAGTCAGTGAGCCCCCCCGTCCTTTCCTGGGGTCATTGCCCCCCAACTTTCCCGCCGGATGGGAAGGGCTGATTCTACTTCTGAGACTCCCGAGTCTGGGACCCCCTTTGCTGGGGCCGGGATGGCCGGGCCTCGGTGGGAGGCGGGAAGCAGCCCACCTGTGTCTCAGAGCCGGAGCCTTGTGAGCCAAGAGGGTGGGCGCAGGCGAGGGCTGTGCCGTCTGGGAAAACACCTCCAGAGCCACCCTGCCCTCGTACATCATGGAAAAGACCCGGGCAGGGACTGGCACGCGAGAAGGAAACTCGCGACGGGGAAAGTGATAAACAGTCGGTTCCTGGTTCCCACTTGGGAGCTGGCGGCTCCGGACCCGCCTGGCCGTTTGCAGGAGCGCGTTTCCTGTGGCAATAAAACAGAAGTTAAGACTTCTGCTTTCTGTAACTCGCGGGACTTCACTGGGAGCAGATGTCAGTGGGAAGGAAAACAAAGATGAGGAAGACGGCTCCGTGGCAAGGCGCCAGTGCACAGCCACGGCTTGGCTGCTGGAGGCTTCCGGGTCGCTGGCCGCTTTCCCCACAGGCTTGGGGGCTGGCTTTGCCCCCTGCGGGGTTGGGGAGCTCAGGGCCCCCCAGGCCGCCCCTGCCGCTGGGGCATGGTGGATGGTGGTGGATGGGGCAGGATTGGGAGGATGTCTGGCACTGGCGCTGTCTTCTGTTTGCTGGGGCAGAGGAAAGTGCAAATGCAGGAGGCGTAGATGGGACCAGAGAGACCAGGATGGGCGACACCCCGGCCACCTCTCCTACACTTGAGGGCCCTGGGCGGTGCAGGAGTCCCACGCCCCCAGCTGGGAAGGCCAGAGTGAAACCAGGCAGCAGAGGACCTGCTGTGACAGTGGGGGAGGGGGTGTTGAGAGGGCCCCAGGGCCAGGGCTGGGTGGCTGCAGTCCCCCACTTGCTCTTCAAGGCAGTGGGGTGGGGGTGGCAGCGCCGCCTAGCTCAGCTCCACCTGGGTTTGAATCCCCTCCCAGCGCTGTGTGACCTTCAGCAAATCACTTACCCTCTCTGTGCCTCCAGTTTCGAATGCAAAATGCAGCGGGAAAGATCTGTGAGTGGGGGTGGTGGGGACTGACATGGTTGTCACACACCTCTCTGGGGGACACACGTGCTGTCCCGGGGACATCAGGTGGCTCTGCACCCATGCCCTCCTTTCTCCCCTTCCCCACCAGCCCCAAGCCAGGAACTCACCCTCCCTGCACCTATGTCCTCCTTCGAAAAGTGGGGTGACCCAGAGAGACGGATCCCGGCCCTCTGTGCTCCTCGCCTCCCACGGGGACAGCAGCAGGGACTCCGTGGGCACCACGCTCCTGGGCACCTGTTTCACAGGGGGAAACCGAGGCTGGGCTCAGTGAGCCCCTGCCCCTCAGCATCGGAGGCAGAACTGCCACTCAGGAACCGAGGTCTTCTGACTCCGGAGCTTCCGTGTTCCTGGGGGGTTCTACGGCCCCACCTCTTCACCCGGCCACCCCTCTCCCCACACCCCACGGCCTCACCCGACACAGCCCGGACTCAGCACAGTAAACACGGGTCCTTCCCGCCGCCTCCCCACACCCCACGGCCTCACCCGACACAGCCTGGACTCAGCACAGTAAACACGGGTCCTTCCTGCCGCCTCCCCCGTGTCCGGGCTGTGGCTGTGCTGCGTGGACGGGAGGAGCCCGGGCACTTGGCCGGTGCTGCCCTCCCGGGACGGTCGCCCTGCACCTGTGCCAGCCCCACCAGGCGCTGTCCACAGCAGGGAGCGGGCAGGCCCGGGTGACCCGGCACGGCTCGGACCCTGGGAGCCCGCGTGTCCCCATCTGTCACACCTGGGAGCACGGCGGGGTTAGCCGTGCAGTGGCGTGTCACATGCTTCCCACCTGCCCCCCCTCCTGATGGCTCAGGGCCCGGCGTCTGGGCTGAGACCCTTCCACGGCCCCCTGCGCTTGAGGCCGAGCCCCTCCCAGTCAGCACTGCCGGATCCTCAGACGGCCACTGGCGTGGATGGCCCTTCCTCTCCGCGTCTGAACAGCACCTTCTCCGGGAAGTGTCAGGCACTGTCGGGACGGAGCCCTGTGCCAACCCCTAGACATGGGGCAGGACCCGTCTGCCATTCTACGCTGTCCAGTGGCCACGTGAGGACAAAGAGATGGCAAAATTGATTTTTATGATGTATTTTGTTTAGCCCAATGTATCAAAAAATCATCATTTTCAACACAGTCGATTTTAAATCAAAGTCTCCTGGGTGCAGCTGCGTGTCACACTCACCATGCATCTCGACGTCATTCACCCTGTGCTCTCGGCCACCACGCGGGACGGCGCAGGGCGGAGGGGACAGGGAACTTGCCAGATGACAGCCATGGCGCCGTGAGGTGCGCAGTCCTAACCCCACCTGGGGGGGCTCAAGGCGCCCCGCTGAGGAGGTGACCCAGAGGTGACCCCCAGGCAAGCGGGAGGTGGTCCGGGCAGAGAGCCGTCTGGGCAGACGCCCCAGAGTGAAGCGCGTCCTGAAGAGGGCTGGCCAGGGCCGTGGGGAGGACGCTGGCCTTTGTCCCCAGTCCTGGAGGCCAGCGAGACCCCCTGAGCGGGCTGGGCTGGGGCTGCATCTCTCGAAGGCCGTCGCGGGCAACAGGGCCAAGCGGGGGCACAGGGCAGGCGGGTGGGCCGAACCGCCACAGATGTCCCCGAGCCGGCGGCCTGCACACCTGTGGGCCTGGCCAGTGCAGGCGTTGGCAGAAGGGCCGTCCCCCGGCCCTGGCTCCGGGCCACCTGCCTCCCTTGAGCTCCCAGGCCCTGGGGGGCGGTTTTTGTGGTCAGTCAGCGCAATGCTGGTCCAGGAAGTTGGGGGGTCCCTGGAAAGGGGGTCCCCCAGCCAGGGCACTCCCTGTTGGCCTGAGGGGCAAGGGCTCTCCGTGGCCGACGGCAGGGCCGTGGCCGCTGCCTTGGCTGGCTCTGCGGGGTGCACATGTGTTCACGTGACGTCAGTGAGCGTGCGGTGGTGTGTGCGCAGGCACACGTATGTGCACGCGTGTGGTGCGGCACAGCGTGGAAACAGGCCAGGAAGGAGTGTGACCTCCGACCTGGCTGTCCAGAAGGGCAGCTGCCCTGAGCAGACTCGGAGGGCAGCCCCACGGCCAGCTTTGGAGAATGTTCTGGAAACTGTTCGAGCTGCGGCCATGCAGTGGAATGCTCACCTCCCCCCGCCCCTAACACTGTGACCCGGGGCCGGGCAGGGCTCAGGTGGGGCCCACAGCACCTGACGGAGGGACCCGCGGCCCCTGGACGGGGCAGGGGGTGCCCGGGTCAGCAGAGGCTCGGGAAGGGAGGGCGTCTCCAGGCATCTGCACATGGGCCCTGCTCACCTGTCCCTGGAGGCGGGTTTCCCGCTGGGCCCTGCCTGCTAGACTGGGCGTGTGTTTGCGGAAGGAAGGGAGGTCCCCGCCCCCAGTGGCCGCCTGAGCCCCGCTCACCTCCTAGTTCCTGGTGCCCCAAGGCTGGGGCCACGGGGAGCCACCCCCACCTGCCTGCATAGAGGTGGCCCCAAATGGGCAAGAGCAGGGGGCCTGGGAGGGGAACGGGGCCTTCTCTTTGGCGTTGCCGGGGGCTCGGGCCGGGAGCCCAGGAGGGCAGTGTGGCCATGGCCCCTGGCTCCCAGCAACACGGATGGGCCCTGGGGGCAGGTGAACAGGTTTTGAACAAACCCCACCGGGATTTATTAATTGTGGGAAAACATACGTAACATAAAATATGCTATTTTCACCGTTTCGGAGTGTGCAGTTCAGTGGTATTTAGCAGCCACAGGGTTGTGTGGCCACCACCCCTAGCTAGTCCCAGACCTTTTCGTCACCCCCGAAAGAAACCCCACGCCCGCTGGCAGCCGCTCCTTTGCCCCCCTCCACCCTGGCGGCCACCCGTCTGCTCGTCTGCATGGATTTGTGTGTCCCCGGCGGTTTGTAGAAACGGGGTCACAGGACATGTGGCCCTTTGCATCCGACTTTGTGTCCTCAAGGTCTGTCCACCTGCGGCCTGTGTCAGAGCCTCGGTCCTTCTCGTGGCTGGACGGCACCCGCCGTGTGCGGAGACCACGTGTGTGTGCCCACGTTTCCCACCTTCTTGGGTACTGTGCGTCGTGCTGTGTGGACGTTCGTGCACGGCTTTTGCACGGATGCGTGTTCATGGCTCTCAGGTGGGCTCCCGGGGGGGGAGGCACCTCTCTGCCCGCTGCCTCCTGTGGACCGGCTTGGGGGCTGCCCTGCACGCCAGGCTTCGCGGCTCTGTTACCGAGACCCGGCCCTTTTCACAGGTGGTGGTGCCGCCGCGGGGGGTGGTTTAGGGCGCCCTGCCGGGTGCTGGGAGGGGGCTGTTTGCACAGCGGCGGCCACTCCGCCTGCAAGCTGTCCTCGTGTTTGGTTCCACAAACAGTCACTGGAGTTTTCCGGCACCTGCCTGCCGACCCTCCTGGTGGGAGCCAGATTCCAACCTGGTCTCTCTGCTTCTGCCCGCCCCCCCCCCCGGGCCGCCCTGCACACAGCAGCACGGGGTCCCCTGAAGGCCAGGCAGATGCAGCCCTGCAGAAACAGTGAGGCCCAGGGGTGGCCACAGTCCACGAGCCCCTGTCTGTCCCGCCTGCCTTGTTGGTACCCAGATGTCCCCGGCACGCTGCCTCCTCAGGGCCTGTGCACGCCAGGGGCCAGCAGTGCCTCCCCCAGCACCTGCCTCTGCCTCAGGCCTCGCTGGAACGTCACCTTCCACTGACCCCTGCCACCCTCAGCCCTGCTGTCCCGCCCTCTTGCCTGTCATTCCAGGCTCCCCTCCAAGGTCAGCTCCGTGGGGCAGGGCTGCCGTCTGTCTGCTCCCTCAGTAAAGGTCCGGCCTGTGGGGCGGCCCCTCCACCCCGTCCCACAGGTGGTGGTGCCTGGGGTCACAGGTGGCTTAGGGACACCCTGGCCGTGCGTGGAGAGGGCTGTTTGTGCAGCAGCAGCTGCTCCGCCCGCAAGCTGTCGTCGTGTTGGTTCCACAAACGGTCACTTCACCCCCTGCGTCTGCTTTCGGCCCTCAAGTTCGACCGTAAGTCCTGCCCGCCTGGGGCAGCGTGGGGTCGACCTGGACAGCCTGTCTTGACACCTGGACTCCTTGTTCCCCGAGCAGACATTCCGAGGACCCACTCCCGGCCAGTCATTGGCTGCAGCAGCAAACCCGCGGCAGGTGAGGGAGCACCCCAAGACCCAGCGAGCCCAGAAGTGGTTCCCTGAGGACAGGTGTGCGGGTGGGGCGCTCTCCGGCTTCCCCTGCTGCGGAATAGACCACCCCAAACTCAGCGGCGTGAGGCAGCCGTTTTGCTCTGTAGGTCAGGAGCTGGGACAGGGCCAGGCGGGGCAACGTGTCCCTGCCCCGTGGTGTCCAGCCTCCGCCGGGTGGCCTCAGCCTGGAGGCCCAGAATGGAGGACTTTGCAGCCAGGCTGGTCCCACTGGGTAAGGGGCCCTGGCTGTTCCTGAGCCGACTTCGGAGTCTGGTAGGGACACTCCCCTGCGGCCATGCAGCCCTTGCAGGAGGTGGTGGTCGGGCTGACCTGTCTGGGGCCTCGGGGTGGTGGCCAGCGGGCCTTCTGGGCCTGGGGGTGCGTGGTGGGGGATTGTCCCACTCAGCATCTGCCTCCTGTCCTCCCTGGGCCAGCTGGGACCACTCTTCTCCAGCTGTCCCCAGCCCACCCCACCCGGAGCGGCAGGAGAGGCGGGCGGGGCTCCCGTGCCAGGCTGGCACCTGCTCTGGCCCCATGTGGGCAGCGAGGCCACGTGCGGAGGCCCCTCGAGGAGACCAGATGGGCCTCCCCTCCCGCAGCACCAGCCCCTCCCCCAGCCTGTCTGGACACAGGGCAGAATTCAAACGCCCCAGGGAAGATGCATCGAGATAATGATATTTTATTTCTGTCCAAATTTGAAAAGAGCATAGCTTTAATCATGCAACCTGTTCTGCAGACACGCAGTCCCTCCCCCCGGACCCTCCCTGCCTGCCGGGGTGGGACTGGGGGACGCCGTGCAGCAGTGGCCTGGGTCAGGGGCCTGCGCGTCTGCCCGGGTTGGGGTCAGTGCCACCTGGAGAGGTTGGCGCCCTGTGCCCCTAAGATGCTGAGCTGCACCGAGGCCGGCGGACAGGGGAGGGCTTGTCCACTCGACAGGGCAGCCGCCTGGAGACCTGGGCATCCTGACGTCTCTCGGGGGCGTCCAGTCAACCGGGACGTGGCGCGCTAGGCAGTGCTTTGACGCCTGCTTCATGCTGGGTGCAGTCTCAGAACCCCGCAAGCCACTGTCCTCCAGGAGGGACAAACAGCGGACCAACGGGGCGAGGGACGGTAGTGTCTCCACCCCGGCCGTGGAGGTCGCTGTCGGGCCCAGGTCAGGCCTCTCTGACAAGGTGACCTTGAGCTGAGGCCTGCGGGGAAGGAGCCAGTGCATGGTGGGGCACACGGTGGCCGTTGGGGCACATCCTCGGGCAGAGGGGCCGCTGTCACCCATCTTTCTTCTCCATCATTCCCAGCCTCTCTTTAAAAACCATCGTAAAATTTTTCACACGGCCCAGGCGTGGAGAACGGTGACTCCAGAGTGCCACTCGTAGCCTCGGGGATTGGGGGTCCCCACCTCTCGGCCTGAGAGGCCCCCAAGGGGCTGCTGGGAATCCCGGGGCAGCAGCTCCACAGTCCCCGGAAACAGGTATTGGCGGGTTCATGCACGAAGGAGTCCCTGGACGTGTCCTGGCCCAGCCCGCGGGGCACCTACCACGGACCCTGCAGTGAGTCTCCCGCTCGGGGCCCATGGTGGGGCCTCAGCAGGTCCTTAACCTCTCTGAGCCTCAGTTTCCCCCACTGTAAAATGAGAGTTCACCTCCTGCCAGCCTCGGAGCTGCCTGCCCGGGCGAGAGGAGAACTTGGCGTGCGCCGCGCGTCCCCCCTGCCTGGCACGGGGAGGGAGCTCCCCCAGGAAAGTTCCCTGGGGGCAGATTTGACTCAGCAGAGCCGCACCCCCAGATCTCCTCGAGGTTCCGTGAGACCGTTTGGTGGAGTGAGTCAAAACATCCAGAAGGTTCCCGCGTGGGAGGGGGCGGCAGAGCCATCTCCTCCCAGGTCTCCCCCAGAGCAGCTGCCTCCCCGACTGGGCTGCACCGGCGCCCGCACCCGGCCCATCTGCCCGCCTGGCACCTTCCCAAGGCCGGCTGGGGAGGATCGGCCTGACAGGGCTGAAGACAGACCCTGTGCCCACCAGGGACATGGCCCATCTTTCTGGGCTTGCGGGGAGGGGTCCGGGCCGAGGTCATTGCTGTGCAGCTGTGGGCAGCTCCTACCCTCTCTGAGTGGTTGTGCCTCAGGGTTGTGCAGGCCCGAAGCCTTGTGCAGTCCCAGCCCTGGACTTGGCCGCCGTGACTGGTGGCTTCTAGTTTCTTCCGGGACCACTGTTGGTTCTAACTGTCTGCCCCACTGCCCTGGCCTCGGGTGCGTGGTGGGCAAAGGAGGCTCCGTGGCCACGGGGGAGAAAGTGCTAGGGGCAGAGGCGCAGGGCAGCGGCCTTGGGCAAGGTGAGCCGGTGGCCTTGGGTTCCCCCACCCTGATGCCGGGGCAGGCACTGCCCCCCTCGGAGCTCAGCCACATCCTGCTCAGGGGAGACCCCGGCCCTGTTTCTCGACGGGACGTGGCATCGCGGGGAACCTGTTTGGCACCCAGGCCGGACGGGCTCCGAGGGCGGCTCCGACCCTCTCAGCCCCTGGAGCTGCGGAGACCTGCGGGGGGAGCGGTTTCAACAGCTGCACAGACCCATGGGGGGCTCTCCTGGGTGGGGACCCTCGAGATGCCCCAAGACAGGCTCTGGAGGTAGAGCCCTCCGCACCCCAAGAGTGGCCCAGGCTGGGCCAAGCTCCCCCGAAGCCAGCTCCTGGGACAGCCTGGGGCGTGAGTGACGTGCCAGGCCCGGCTTGGTGGTGTCAACACCAGCCTTGAACTCTGAGTCCTGGGTCCACAGCCTCTGGCCTGTCCCGGTGACCTGGCCTTGGACTGTGAGCCTCAACTTTGCCGTCTGTGCAGTGGGCAGGTGTCTGATTTCTTCAGTGGTTTGCTGAAGCAAGCACGCAGGTAACCGTGTAATCTCCAAAAGGCCGTGGAGGAAGAGCCAGATGGCGCACGTGGGGCGGGGGCAGGCGCTCCCCAGGAAGCCACTTAAACAGTGGGAGGCTCCTGCCCTGAGACACCCAGCACCTCGTCCTGTCCCGGGAAGGGCTCCACGGATGGGCTGGCACCGTTAACGCTGCCAGGCGGCCGTTGAGGGTGATCTGATCCCCCACCACCCCCTGGACGAAATCCAGGCCCCATCCCGTGCCCTCTCCCCGCCAGCAAAGTGTGACCCAAGCTCCGAATGGCGACCCTGGGGACCCTTTGCTTCCTCCCCGGGACTGCGGGACCTGAGGGCAGAGTCCTGGGCTGTTGGAGGCAGAGCGGGCAGGAGGGGGCGCATGCCGGGCCCCACCCAGGGAGGTCCTGGAAGAGGCGCCCACACCCAGGCTGCAGCCGAGGGGAGGCCCTGCTGCGGGGGCTGCCCCCCATCCCTCTGCAGCCAGGCGGTCCCGGGTCCCTGCCAAGCTGGGGGTGGGCTGGGCGGGGGATGGCGCGGCTTACCCGCTCCGGTGCCATTCTTTCTGTTGCCTGCGTGTAATTAACAGAGTAATTAAAAACAGGATGAGTTAATTGGTATTCATTTATGTGGCAGATGTTTTTAATTGAGGCAGGAAACAATTTACCTGTTTACATAAACAATGGCAAAGGCAGGCTCGTAAAACACTTTTTTAAAATATATTTTCCTCCCCCTTCCTAAAAAGAAGAATGGAAATCCCTGCGTCTGCCCCGCTCCGGCCTCGCGGGCAGGCGGGTGCCGGGGGAGCAAGAAGGTCTGTGCGAGAGGAAACATCTGTTTGGAGGTTTGTCTCGGAGGAGGCTGTTTTCCTTAGATTCAGAGAAAGGGTGTGTTGTTCCCGGTCGTGGGGACCCGGGCACAGCCCCAGAGCTTCTCAGTGACGCCCCGGCCCTGGGTAATGCCACCCCAGGGCTGGGTGGGGGCTCCGGCCTCGGAGAGGGTGGGGAGCAGCCACCCAGCGGGGTTGGCAAGCCGGGCAGGGCTGGGAAGGGGCTCAGGACCCCTGCGTTCTTGGTGACTCGGCATTGCACGGCAGGGTGGTGCCTGCCACGCGGCCACTGCACGGCACAGGTGGCAACTGAAACTTAATTAACATGAAACAAAGTTTAAAATTCAGTTCCTCGCTGGCAGGCCACCTTTCAGGCACTCAGTGTCCACGTGGAGCCTTTGGGACGTCTTGCACTCTGCAGACCTAGAACATTCTGTCGTCGTGAAGCTCTTGTCGGTCAGCGCCAGGTTGGAGCTTCTCGGGGCCCACCTCGTGGGGCAGGGGCCGCAGCGCTCGTCCTCGCCCACCCCTTCTCCATCTGGGGAGGGGGGCCGGACACCTGCCCTGCGCAGGGCAGCTGAACCCGCCCTCAGGGTGCCAGGAGTACGGGTGCCGCGAGGTCGCCGTTTGCAGACTGACGTGGACTCTGCACTCGCTGTGCGCCTGGCCTGCCGCGGTGCTCTGCGCTGCCTGTGAGTTAATCCTCACGGATTCCGTGGTATCTCCCACGGTGACCTCGAGGGAGGGGCTGTAATTCTCCCCGTTGTACAGATGAGGAAACTGAGGCCCTGGAGACGGCAGTGTCTGAGCCATGAGTGCAGCCTCGGGTCCGCGTTGACAACGACGTCCCTGCGTCACGTGGGGCACAGCCAGCTGTGGAGCCCCTCCACTCGCAGGTGCCCGGAGAGCACACACGGGGTTGTGTCCACACAACTCACTAGAAGGAGACACCGGAATGGTTAATAGGTGACCCTGGCCGAAGGGCGAGGTACAGCCTACCCTGCGTCTGTCAGGGCCATGTGGAGGGTTCGAGGAGTGGGGTTCACCTTTGTAACAACACGGGTCTGGGGCCAGCCGGCTGCGGCTCACCCGGGGCTCCTTCCTGCAAAGCAGGTGAAAGACAGGTTCTGGGACAGAGCCTGAGCCAGCCGGGGACAGTCCCCAGCTGGGCCTCCCAGGCAGCCCCAGAACCTCTTGGCACCACCTGCAGCGGGGTCTGGGCTGTGCCGTCTGGGTGAGCTACCGTCAGGGACGAGCGCCGGGGAAGAGAAAGCCCCAGAGTGTGTTCCTGTGGCCACCCCAGGCTGGAGGCTCTGGGCCGGCTGGCTCTGCCGCCTCCCGCCTGGAGGGGAGGTTGGGCCTCTCGTCCTCCTGTGCTGGGGTTTCCACGTGGCCAGCAGCGGCCATCCTGCGGAGGTCAGCAGTGTGCCGCGCTCTCGGGACCCTGCACCGGTAGCCTCGTGACCTCAGAGGGCCTGGGGGTCTCTCGGCATCGGGGAGGTGAGGGTCGCCCCAGAGCTATGAGCTCCAGTCTCAACAGTGACCTATCTGCAAAGCCCCCAGGAGCAGCCCCCCAGGCTACCCTGCAAAAACAGGAGGACCGGGGCCCACACTGCTGTGGGACCTTCTCCTGGGCCCCCTTCGTCGCTGGCGTGCAGGGTCAAGGAGGGCCCTGGGTGGTGCCCTCAGTGTCAGAGAACAGAGAAGAAACACGTGTTTGCGTTTGGGTGGGTGAGAGAGAAGGCCACAGGCAGCACCAAGGCGGGTCACTTCCCATGCGGTCTGGGCCACTGGCTCGCAGGAGGACGTGGAGCAAGGGAGGGAAACCTGGAAGCCAAAGCTGCCGCCCGCGTCCCGGCTTCCTCCAGGGAGGCCACTTCTAAGCTCTGTCTCAGCGGCCAGCATCCGTGGGTTTGCACACTCGACGTCACCTGGGTGCCTCCACGCTGCGGCCCGGCCCGGTGGGGTCCCCACCTGCTCAGAGGAGGATGTAAGTCTCCAGCCAGACTCCAACCCATGTCCTGGGTGTCAAACCACCCCCCCATCCGTGTGCATCTGTCATACGTGTGCACAGCACACTTCATACTTAGGGTGATGCCGTGGGTTGTGGGAGAACCTTCTGGCACTTCAGGAAAAACATTCTCGTTTTGACACTCGTGCACGATAAACCCCCAGCCCCTAATTATTATTTAGCTTTTGTGTGAGCAGCGTTATTATTTCAGATTTTGGCAGCATTCCTCTGGGGAGGGCAAGGTGACGGGCAGCCAGTTTGCACGTTTTTTAAACAACGAAAACACTTTGGGACTTGGTTGAGCCTTCGATGGCGCCTCATTGCCGGCGGAGCAGAATCCTGAGTGCCGGGCCCTGGCCGGGCATTCCCTGCTCGCGGACGCAGGAGGGGCTGTGGCGGGGTAGAGTTTGTCCCCAGCCCTCTAGCTGTCTCCTGGGGCCACATGTGTCCCCCCGCAAGTGCCTGCCTTCCAGGTGCGTCCGACAGCACCGGAGTCCAGATGCGGCAGCACCTCCTCTGGAAGCTTCTGCCTCTTGGCTGTCTGGGGCGTTCTAGGACTTTCCGGCCAGGCTAATTTGCATCCGAAGCCTTGGGCCAGCAGATAACAGGCAAATTGCTCAGATCTCATCTGTAAGGATGTATCTGTTTGTTACCTGACGTGACAGTTTGTCACCGTCTCCCGTTCCTCTCTGTGCCGTTCGGTGCCCAGCACAGGCCGGTCTCCTCCCTCCCCGGGCGCTGGAGTGAGGCGGGCCCAGTGCTCCGAGCCACAGACACTTTTTGAAATAAATCGAGGATGTGGTTTGAGCCATCGGTCCCCAACCTTTTTGGCACCAGGGATGGGTTTCAGAGAAGGCAGTCTTTCCACGGAGGGGGTTGGGGAGTGGGGTGGGGATGGTTTCGGGACGATTCAAGTTCGTTACGTTTATTGTGCTCTTTATTTCTATTATGGTCACGTTGTGATATATAATGAAAATTACACACCTTGCCATAATGCAGAATTGGTAGGAGCCCTGAGCTTGTTTTCCTCCAACTAGACGGTCCCTTCTGGGGGTGATGGAGACAGTGACATCCAGATGCTTATGTCCAGTCTGCTCCGTAATGCTGTTTTGGCTGCTGCCACCGCAGAAAACCCAGCTTCTCAGAGACAGGACGTTGGAAATGGAGCAGGCTTTTCAGTGCTTTAGTGGCCGTCTCGGGACATTCCGCCTTGACTCGGATCCAGAATGTATGAGATTCGAAGTTGTCTCGAACTTACTTTTAAGGCCACCGTCATTTGCAGTCTCAAAACAGTTGATTCTCTTCTAGCACGGACAAGGTCCATGCACCTGGCTTATCCACAGATGGGTCTCGGATCCATGCTTTCCCCAGTTCAGCGGTCTTTTGTGACAGGGAAGTAATGCTCAAATCGTTTTGAAAGCTGAGACAGGTGATCATGCACCAGCCGGGAGAAAGAAGGCCCTGGTCGGTCTCTTTCCAAATCTCTGCTAGTGTTTGAAACATCAAAAGTCCCGATGTTCACTTGGCGCCGCCTTAATTCCAGTTTGGCTTTGAAGGCAGCCGCTTCATCTCCCGACCCGAACACACTCGTCCTTCACCCCTGAAGTGAGTTTGTTGAGCAGGTTGAATATGTCACACAAGTGAGCAAGTTTTGCGACCCATCTGTGTCACTGAAATGTGCTGCCAGTGGTGACTGTTTTTCTAAAAGAAATCTCTGGAGCGGCTCTCGTAACTCAGAAACTCTGGCAAGTGGTCTACCTTTAGAAAGCCGCCTCACTTCCGTGTGAGAGAGAAGACGTGTGCTCTGCGCCCTTCTCCTCACAGAGCTGCGTGAACAGACGTGAGTTAAGTGCGTGTACTTTAATGTGGTTGATAACTCTAATCACATCCCGCAAAGCGTTGTTTAGTTCAGGTGACACTTTTCAGCTGGTCAGCGTTTCTCTGCGGATGACACAGTGCGCAGACTCACATTCGGAAGTGACCTCCTTGACCCAAGTAGTGAAACCAGAAAGCCGTCCGGTCATGGCAGCCGCTCTGTCCGTGCATAAAAGACACACAATCCTCTGTAACAATCGTACCTCGGTATCCCCCGCCATTTCATCGATTGGTCTAGTTACGGTGCCGGCCGAAAGAGGAACACGCCACCTTTTCAGCCGCAGCCTCTTCTAACGGTTCATGGCAAGTGTCCTTAGCAGCAGGCAGGATCTACTCTTCACCACAGTAAAGGGCTTCTCAGCTCCAGCAACATGGTTCGTCGCTAAGAATGCTGCTCTCAGTGCAGACACGGTCACGAAATTGTGGGCTTCAGTCATTGCTTCTGTTCTTCGTGTTCATGTGTTTTTCTTTTGAAAAACTCTAGAGGTTTGTCTTTTAACGAAGGGTGCTTGGTCTCCACGTGGCGAGGCAGTTTTGAAGGTGTCACAGCTTCGTTGGATACCCGCTCGCCACGTGTTATTCAAAGCAGCTTGGAGAATGTGAATCACCTGTTGCAGTGAACCTGCAATTTAAGCAGGACTCTTGGTATTTTCTTTTAAATGCAGCCTTTGTTTTGTTGGCAGTTGTGGAGTCTGCTGCTGTCTCATCATTGGGTCTTTTCAAAGAAGCTCTCCAGTGCCGGTTTACTCATTTTTGGTAGGGTGAGCTTGCGGGTTTGCCAAAACTGTGACCGAGACAAGTGCGTAGTGCGGGAAAGAGGGACGGACGGAGGTGGCAAATAAATAACGGGCAGACCACGCGTGGACTAAAATCAGTGTCATATTCTGAGTTAAAGCTGCCACCAAGTGCAGCTTAATTGCCACCTGCCACTCACTGGTAGGGTTTTGATGTGAGTCTGCAAGCAACTGATTTATCATGGTCTCTGCAGTCAGACCTCTCTGCTGATGATAATCTGTGTTTGCGGCCGCTCCCGCTGCACCTCAGATCACCAGGCGTTAGGTTCTCATAAGGAGCCGCAACCTAGATCCCTCCGGCGCGTTTGCAGTAGGGTCCATGCACCTGTGAGAATCGCTGACCTGACGGGAGGCGGAGCTCAGGCGGTGACGCGAGCGATCACAGCTGAAGCTTGGCTGGCTCCCCTGCCGTCACCTCCTGCTGTGCCGCCTGGTTCCTAACAGGCCTTGGGCCGGTACTGGTCTGCGACCCAGGGTCGGGGACCGCAGGTCTGCGTGAGGAGGGGCGGCCTGGACAGAGGGACGCAGGAGAGGCCTCCGCCCGCCCCGCCCCCCTAGAGGCAGTGTCTTGTTTCCTTCCGCAGATGCTCGGTGCCCACGAGACCATCTGCTCAGGAGTGGGGGGCTGCAGACTTTCTTGAGGTCACACACCTCTCACTAGAGAAAACGCACATGCAAACGCCCCCAGTGCACACATACACACACGTGTGTACATACACGCACACACGATGCCCACGCACGGTGCACGCAGCTGCCCTGCCCCGCTGAGCTCTTCCGCCCGATCCCACCAGGTGCCCTCACTGCAGGAGCCTTCGCCAGCCGCCCCAAGGCCCCTGCGCTCGGGCTCCAGGAATAGCATCCGCTCCGCGTACGGATGAGGAAACTGAGGCTCAGAGAAGTGAGGGGGCAGGAGTGAGGTTCTGACGGGGCTGCCCCCGCCCAGGCAGCCACACCGCCACGTGCGTCCCTGCAGCCGCTCCCACTCCACTGCCCCCACCAGGCTGCAGGTGGGCCCCTCCCGTGGTGGTCCCTGTGTGGCTCCGCCCAGGCTGCCAGCGTGCAGGGCGGGTGAGGACAGAAGCCGCCTTCCCTCCCTGCCCCCGCCCCGCCCAGCACCCCCCCAGCCGAGGCAGCGGGCGGCCCAGATGGCGGCTGCCCCCGCCACGGCTCTGGTGGGGCGGGAGCGGTTGTTGGCGGTGCAGCCGCAGCAGCTGGGCGAGGAATGTGCTTCCTTTGCGTGCCAGCCACGGCGAGCAGGCCCGGACATCTGGGTCCCGTGTGCGGCCCCTTGGGGAGCGCGGAAGACTTTAATTCCAGCTGCTTGGAGCTCTGTGCCCTCCCCCAGCCTCTCCTCGCTCTGCTCGGCCCCAGGAAGCCACGGACGACGGCTCTGGGCTCCGCGGCCAAACCGAAGCCGGTGAGTCTGGACTCACCCGACCCTCCTCTAAAACCACAGGCGAGAACGCGGCAGGCCTGGCCGTCTGCGGCCCAGGGACGTGCCACGCTTCCTTCCCAGCCACGTTCCCGAGAGCATTTCCAAGATGGAATTACACGCCTTGTCACGTCTGATTTTGCCCCTGGGTAACTTTTCCGTGGCAGTGGACGGCGTTCCGTGACATCACTTTTGCAAGTGAACACATACTTGAAATACCACATGGAGAACGGTGTGCGCACGTGTGTGATCGTCGGCCAGATCAACAGATGTCTCCTGACCCGTCCCCCGGGCCCCGTGGCCCTGTGGTCACTCCCTGTCCACCGTCCTGACCTGTAGTGTCACAGCAGCGGCGTCGCCTGGCTTTGAGTTTCCTGCAGAGGGGACCTCACGGCACGTGCCCCGCAGGGCCTGGCCCGCCCGCCGCGCGCGCGCGTGAGGTCTGTCCGGGTTGCGCTTGGCCCTGTCTGTCCTTGTGCCCTGTCGTCCCCAGAAGGAGGACGCAGCTCGTGTATCTCAGCTCTCGATGGGCATTTCGGTAGTTTCCAGCCTGGGCCTCCCGTGTCGAGGCGGCCGATGAACGGGCTTGTGCCTCAGTCTGGGCGCACGTTTGTTTGCGCTGCTGCCGTTCTGTTCCCAGAAGTCAGTCTGCCACGGCGCGGGACGGGACCGTTCAGGTTAGCGGCTGCGATGGACAGCTGTCCAGAGTGAATGCACCCCAGGTGCAGGTTTTAAGGCTCGGAGTGTCGCCCGGAGTGTGTGATGTGTGTGACCAGCCTCTCTGAGGGGCCGGATCGCTTGTCCCTGGTGTTGGTCTCGTACGCGCCGCCATGATGAACCCCCTGGGGACAGCATCCGAGTGCACCTGGTTGTCTGCTTAGAGGACGTGCCCCAAGGTGGAGCTGCCCCGTCTGCCGGCACCCCCGAGGGGACGGGGAGCAGTGAGCAGGCGGTGGGTGCAGCTGTAGGGGGGACGGCCCGAGTCCCCTGTCCTGGCCCGGCCTCCACGTCACCATCTGTGGGGTCTGACTGCCAGTCTCTCGGGAGCCTTCCAGTGCTGACACGTCGAGACTCTGCATACCAGCGTGTACCAGTTATCCATCGCTATGTGACAAACCAGCGGAACTGAGTGGCTTAAAACCACCACCGTGCCCTGGCTCGCGCTTCTCCTGCTTGGCGGGTTGGCGGGCTCGGCTCCGTGGTTCTTGTGGGCTCAGCCGGGCTTGCTCTTGGGTCTGTGGCCGGCCGTGGGCCCGGTCAGCAGCTGCGGCCGCGTCTGGGGCCTCAGCCAGGACAGCTGGTGCGTCCCATCCCGCAGCCCGCACGTGTCCACTTGGGGGCCCCAGGAGGGAGCAGGTGGAGCTGGTGACCTCTCGCGGCCAGGCTCGGAGTGGCCGACGTCACTTCCACCATGTCCCGTTGGCTGGAGCAAGTCCTGGGGCCGCCCAGGTCCGAGGGGCAGGGAAACGGGCTCCTTCCCTCCGCGGGAAGAGCTGCGGTCACATTGCCAGGGGCGTGGGCTCCGGCAGGGTGGAGAATTGAGTCATCTGCGGCGAATTCACCCCATGGCTGGGAGGAGCCGGCGTTTACGGAGGCCTCGTCACAAGACAGACTCGAGTAGCTCCCTGGTCCTCTAGCACCCGCGGTGTCCTTCCTCCCGACTCACACAGTGGAGAGACAGGTGCCGGTTCGAGCCGGGCTCTCCCCTGCTGCCTGGGACGTAGGTGGCGGGCCTCTCTCTCTCATGGGTGGGCGGCAAACTTCCCTGGGCACCCGCTGGGTGTCGGGCACCGTGTGGGCTCTGTCCTCAGGGAGGCAGGCGGTTCACACAAGGGCCAACATAAACGGCACCTCCAGGTGCCGACGGCCACCCCAAAGAAGGTAAACGAGTGACGTGGTGGGACTTGCTGGGGGTGGGGACGGTTTTGAGTTGGGTGCTCAGGGAAGGCTCCTCTGAGAAGAGACATTTGAGCCACAGCCCGAGTAATGAGAAGGACACGGCCTTGCGGAGATCTCGGGGAAGCGTTGCAGGAGGTGTAAAGGCCCTGGGGCCAGGTGGGAGCGAGGGATGGAGGGCAGCCAGTGGCCGGCAGACAGCGGCGGAGGAGGCATTCTGCCCCAAGAAGTGGACAGTTCTGTCCCAGCCTCTGATTTCCGTGGCGATTCTCAGGTTCACTTACAGAGCGCAGCGTCTAAACATGGTCCTTGGTCCTCAGACACTCCCACGAGGAGAGACGCAAGGCTGGGTCTGCCTGGCACCGCACAGCCAGTTCAGCCGTTGGGGACGAGAGGGGCCGGCAGGGCAGGTGGGAGGGGCTGGTGAGGCTGCGTCTGTCCTGGGATCGCTGGGCCCGCGGTAGCCCGTCCCGGGACCACAGAATGAATAGACTCTGGAGCCAGGCTGCCTGGGTTCGAGGCCCGACACCCCTGCCTCACTTTCCCCACCTGCTGACCTCAGACTCACAGGGGAATGGAAGGAGGGGATCCGCACAAATGCTCATGTCAGGCCCGGCACACGCTGGGGCTTCATCACCACATAACCTGCGCAAAGGCCCTGAGGCGGGAGCAGCCGAGGCAGGTCACCTGCGTCACCTGTCGTCACCTGTGCTACCTGCCTTCCTTCCCGCTACCCACGGCTTTTGTGAGGGCCACTGAGGTCACAGCAGAACTGGACTAGAGCATCGTTCCTTCCAGAGGTGGCAGAACGTGAAGACGGGCTCCCACCCTGATGCTCGTGGATCTGCCTCCCACGGAGGGTTCTAGAACCCAGGCTGGGAGCACAGGGCCTCAGCCAGTTCCCAGCTAGGCAGGCTGGGCTGGGAACCACAGGCGGACAGGGACAGTGATGGATGGAGTGGCCTATTCCGGCACATTCCGTGTTCTTTCCCACCGGCTCCGCCCGGACTTGGAAAGCCGTTTCCTCTGTCATCGGATTAGTGACGTTCGGCTGGGACTGGACATGCCGCCTGGGAAAAACACAGGGTCTCCCACGGGCCCTGGAGAGCCGCCACCAGGGTCTGGGAACTTTCTGGAAGGGCGGGAGCTCGGGAAGCGGGTGAGGCTGTGCTGGGGCTGGAGGAGCTCACGGCCTTCGGAGGCAGCCGCTCGGCAGGAGCCCGGCCTGAGACCTGACACCGGGCACCACACACGCCCAGCCCCGTCTGGCCCTGCGCCAGGCTAGCGACGCAGCGCGAGAAGGGCGGAGACGGACGAGGCCCTGCGGTGGGAGGGGAGAGAGAATGAGAGACGTCCCCGTCGGCATCCGGGAGAGAAGTGGGGGACACTTGGCAGAGACCCGCGAACAGGGCCGGGCCGGCACCCGCCCCCGGGCTCGCAGCGGCAGCTGCCCCCCGTGGCCGGTAGGGAAGAGGCGGCTGAGCCAGGATGCCCGGGTCCCCGCGTGGCTCTCAGCGCCTTGTGCCTCCGTTTCCCCACCCGTGAGACGGAGAAGAGCAGCGTTTATGTCGGCGCTATCGGGAGGTCAGTGAGGGCGGCTCGCCCCTCGTGGGAGAATTCTTCGCGGACGCGGCGCTCTGAGCCAGGGGGGAGTGAGGACCTCACAGTCAGAAAAGTCAAAAGCTAAAGACACGCATCCGGTTGCGTGGGCCCTGCCCCGACCTGCCAAATCCAGGTCCCCTAAAGTGGAGCTTGTCTACGGGGTCCCCCAAAACCAGGGCGGAGGACACGGGTCTGGGCAGTGGCTACAGAGGGGACTACACAGCTCGGGGTCAAGCGGGCGGGGCCAGGCCTAGCCCTGCCCCTCACAGGCCGGGCAACTTTGGGGAGGTCACCTCTTGAGCCTCGGTTTGCCTGACCGTGCCCCTGGGGAGGGCTGAATAAGGTCTGTGCCTGGGGAGTGACCCTGAGGGGCCCTGGGTGGGGGGAAGAGCAGCCCCCCCCCCCAAGGAGCCCAGGCTTTGGGACCCGCCAGGCAGCTGCGCCAGTGGAACTGGCCCTGGCAGCCAGTGCTCGGCCGCCTTGCAGGGAGGCGGGAGCCCCCCAGCCCCGCCACGGCTCCCCGGCCCACCTGCCACCCCTGGACAGGGGGCCCCAGGAAATCACTTTCTCTTGGGAACCCTGCTCTTGGGGGGCTGCCGTTGGCCACCTCCATCCCAGGTCCCGCCTTCCGGGTCTCTCAGCCCAGCACGAAGATCCCGCAAGCAGGTCAGCCTAGAAGCAAGGTCGTCCCAAAGTGGGTGAGGCTCAAACGTCTCCCGGAGGAACTAAACCAGAGGGGACGCGAAGTCTGCGCTGAGCCCCCCGGGAGAGGAGGGTTCCAGCCAGGCAGTCTCCGCCCTGAGCTGGGCGCTGTGGGCACCGCAGGACGGGCATGGAGGCCGTGGAGGCCAGGTTGGCCCCAGAGGCCCGCAGGGCCATGTGTAGGGGGAGGCTGCGGAAGGGTCTTGAGCAGCAAAGGGACCACTTTCCTCTCAGGACCGATGGCTGCAGAGCCTCCGGCGGCTCCCTGCCGATCCTGTGAGGAGCTGCTCTGCATACCCCTCCCTTCCCTGAGGGCCTTGTCGTTTTCCGCTTTCTTGGCCGGAGGTGGGGAAGTCTCAGCCCACCTTCGCTGGGCGCTAGCCGTGAAGACAGCCCTCATTACCTCGTCTGATCTCCCACCTGCCTGATGGAAGGTCACCACACCCCATTCACAGAGGAGGAAAGTGAGGCTCAGAGAGGTACAGCAACTCTCCCCAGGCCACACAGCCAGGAGCACTCAAACGAGATCCGAGACTCGTGAGGTCCCAGCTACCGGCGCATCCACCTGTGACCACGACCCAGGGTGGAAGGTGGGGTCTGGAGATGAGACCACCTCCCCGTTTGTTCTTGGTGATGGCCACAGCCCACAGTCTCCATTCTGCCTGGGGTTTGAGTGCCAGACCCGCCACCTCCTTGCAGGTCCCCTGAGCCCTTGAAGGAGAAGAGCATGTAGATGACACTGGGGCTTTGGGTCCGAGGAGCCCCGGGACCCTGCAGGGCAGCGCCAGGAACTCGCTGTGTGACCTCAGGCAGATTACTTCACCTCTCTGTGCCTGGCCCTTCCTGTGAAATGGGCTGATGGCGTCATCAGTCTCTGTGAAGTGCCCAGGCAGAGTCCCTGGGCAGTGCGAATTCTCCAGGTCTCCTCGGTAACGCACGGTGCAGGCCATCTCGCCTTCCCTTCTGCCCAGAGGAAGTGGTTGGCATTAGGTCCCCACTGCCACCGGGCGCGGGCAAGGCGCTGTCTGTCCTGGCCTCGGTGTCCAGAACGTCGTGGCAGGCAGGTGGTCCGAGGCGGGTACTCACTGGGCGGCAGCCGTGGTGGTTCGGTGTGATGGGGCTCCGTGCCCTGGGTGGCCCCCGTCTCCCCGTGGATGACACGCCGTCCAGCACCTGCCAACCCGTGCCCGCCCCCGGCCCCGGTTCTCCTAACTTCTCGGTTTCATTCGATTCTCGTGGCCCAAGTGAGCTGTCTCCACGGAGAGCTTTGGAAATTCCGGACAGGCGGCGTCCCTGGTGTCTGGCTTGTGTCCCCCGTGCCAGCCTTTGGCCCCGTCCCTGCCCGCCCCCCCCCCACGCGTGCCCAAGGGCAGCCTGCTCGGACGAAGGGCCGGTCAGGACAAGCTTGCACCCCGCAGGGCAGCCGGCCACGTTTGCCTTCTTTGGTCGTCACTGGGGCCTGGCCGCCTGCCCTGCTGCCGGGCACCCCGGTGACGGGCCCCACAGCTGCGGCCACACCTGTGCTGGGCCGTCAGCCTCTGACAGGCGGGTGGAGGGAGCCCAGCGGCTGCGCTGGGGACAGGTGCGGCGGCCTGGGTGGCTGCTGTGGTGGCTGCCTCCCCGCCCCGCCCTCCCCGCGGACCCTGGAGCACAGAGCCGTCCGAGCCCCGCCCGGCGCCCGCCCACCCTGGGATGCTGGCGCATCCTGAGCCCTTCCGAGCTTTTCTTCCCCTGCGCAATGGGCGGCTGGGATTAGGTGAGGTCTGCGCGGTGCTCGGTGCGTGATCACGGGAAAAGTCGTTTATTAATCACCACCCAGGGAGGCTGGTGAGCCGGCCCGCGCCGTGTCTCTGCACCTGCTGACGGTGGTCACAGCGACGGTTAGCGGGTATCACACCCAGACGCTGGCCCCGTCTCCTCCCCTGGCCCGGGCTGGGCCCCCGCAGCTGTGAGGAGGAGGGGCATGGGGGGGTCTCGGGCAGTGTGGGCTCTGCCCTCTTCTTACCACGGCCGGAGGGGTCTGAGCGGAGGCCCCCGGGTCTTCCTGGCCTGGCGTGACCCCCTGCAGAGCACCCCCAGACGCTTGGGGGGAGGCCCGGGTCCAGCCCTCCTGGGCTCCCCCGCCACGTGGGAGTCGTATTAGCCCTTGGGGCCTGACTGCCGCTCTGTCCAGGTGGTGCTGACCGATGGCGGCCATAGTCCCCGAGGCCAGGGCAGGAACGTCCTGAAATCGACACTTCCCGGCCTTGGTGGGCGCGTGACTCACCCGGGCAGGAGAGGGTTGAGTACAGGTTCCCCCCGCCTGGGCGGGGCCCCTCGGGGGGGGGCATTAGCATCCAACAGCAGAGGACCCCGGAGCTGCCTCCCGACAGCAGCAGGCTCCCCTGGGAACGTGTCGGGGATGCAGAGTCCCGGGCCCAGCGCAGACGGGATCCGGGTGGGGAGGCCGCGCCGGTCTGGACGCACCGCGTGCTGGCACACACGGAACACGGCTCCGCTGCCTGGGGCGCTGCGGGCCTTGGGCTGCAGGAAACGCAGGCCTGGGGGCTCCCCGGTGCGGCCACAGCCCGAGGGTGCCCGCCTGTCACCGGTCCCCTGCCGGACGGCCCACCTGGCACGGGCCGACCCAAGCCTGTGCGCTCAGGCCCCAAACCAGCGCCGGGGGGTCCTTGGCTGGGAACCGCAGGCCGGGAGCCTCTGCCCTGGCCTGCCTCAGCCTCCTCACCCTCTCTGTCTCTGTTCCCCCCGGCCCGGCCCCAGCGGACGTCAGGAGCAAGACACAGCGATGCCCGACCCCCCCGCTGAGGTGAAGGCACAGCCCCGGGCCACGCCACCCGCCATGCCGCCCCCGCCACCCGCCGCCTCCCAGGGGGCCACACGGCCCCCGTCCTTCACGCCGCACACGGGTGAGTAGCCCCCACCCTGGACAGGGGGACCGCCGACCCCGGGGAGCTCCCGCGGGGTGTGACATTCTAAACTCTCGGCCCTGACCCAGTAAACGCTGGCATTGGACCCAGGAAGGAGGGTCCGTGGTGGCCAGGAGCCGAGCTTGGGAGGTTCCAGTCCCAGCCCTTCCACTGTGGGCCACCTCCCGGACCTCTGCGGGCCTGGGGCCCTCGTCCACAGAGCGGGGCTGGCTCCTGCCTGCTGAGGGTGCCACCTGCCACACTCAGAGGGACAGGGACCTCCCCAAGGTCACAGCAGGTTCCCTGAGCGCAGGCCCCGCGAGAGCCTCCGATTCCAGGAGTTCTGCAGCCTCCACAGGGCTGAGGACCGGCCGAGCGCCGGGCCCTGGGCAGGTGGGACTGGGCCTGCTCAGCACACTCAGCCGCTCCAGGTGGGCTTCCGGGGGCTCTGGGCAGGGGCAGCTGGTTCTCCGGCACAGTTGCCGTCAGAGCACCTTCTGTTTTGGGAAAGAAGTTTGTGACCCTGTGACTTGGGGGTCCCAAGCGGTTGGGAAGAGGGAGCCCCCAGGCTTGGACCGGTGTAAGGGACAGTGTTCCCTGCCCCCGCTGAGGCCAGAGGTGGGAGTGTGTCCTCGGTGTTCCTGGTGATGGGGGTCCACATGCCACTCCCACACGCAGAAGCCAGAGCCTCTGGGGAGGAGCCTCAAATTCCCTGTCCTGGTGGCCCCTGGTCCTCACCGGGCCAGGAAGAGCTGCTACCTCAGCCCCTCTGCCCCGCGGCGCTGCCGGGAAGGTGGGCCAGGGGGGCGGCCCCCTCCAGCTGGATAAAGACACTGGCTGTCAGGTCAGGCGGCAGGTGGTGAGTGCGGCCACACCACCTGCTCCCAGGTGCAGCCGCCCAGAGACAGGGACATCTGGGAACGTGCCGGGCGCGGCGCCCAGCACATAGTAGGAGTTTAACGACCTAACACCCCCTCCCTGCACCTGCAACTCGACCAGAAGTTTCCGGCTCTCTGCAGGAGCTGGTCCAAGCCAGGGCTCCGCTGCATGCGGAGACGGGAACGGGCCCCGGCCCTCCTCCTACAGCCGGGACGGGGCTGTGGCCGCCCGGACTCGGCCCTCAGCGGTTCTGCTGGTCCTGGCCTGTGGGTCCTGTGTCTGCCGCGCTGGCCACGGTGCTCTAGTATGGAGGTCGGCTGGACTTTCTCACTTGTTCTCACGTGGCAATGTGGCCGGGCTGGGGTCACTCTTCCCTCACCATGGGGCTGAACTGTGGGCATCTCCGTCCACTGAGCGGTGTCCGTCCTCGTCCAGCGCGTAGGGGGAGAAGAGGGGCCGCCGGCCTGTGTCCCGTCCACCGTCCCCCGTCAGCCCGGGGGAGGGGAGGTGGCGTGAGGGCAGCGGCTCCCGGGATCGAGGCTGTGGGTGAACCGCCTGGACAGCGAGTCCCCGGAATGTGCTTGGCCCCCGCGTGAGGAACAGAGAGACCATTCCGTGGTCTGCGTGGGCTCGGGGCCTGGCCCCTGACCCCCGTGGGTGTGTCTCCCCCGCCCCACCCACCGCGTCCCCCTGTCCCGAGAGCGCTGGACCGGATGTTCCCGGTCGGGACCAGCCGAGACCTCCAGGGTTTTCGCGAGGCTGAGAACAGATGTGCGGGCAGCCAGCGCGTGGCTCGGGGTCCCTCCTGCCCCCTCAGCGCTCGCCCCATGGCGGGTCACGTTTCTGGGGTGGAGGACCCAGCTCTGTTTAAAGGACACAGAGCTTACGAAGACACAGAAGTTTTTTGCTTCTCTGAGCCGACGCTTTGGTTCCATCGGGTTGGCAGGAATATCCGTCCCAGGCTCCAGCCGCCCCCCAGGTGGCCTCATATTTGTTCCCTGATCCCCAGAAAGCCGGGTGGTAACCTCGTCCCCACGCTGGCTGGTGGCCGCCCTTGAGGAGGCCCCGCTGCTCCGCCGGAGCTTCCCCGGGGATCTGCCTCTGAGCCAAGCTAATGAGAGACTGACCTCGAACCACGATTTGCTGGCCTCAGTCTTTCTTGCGCGGTGACTGCCCTGGGCTGTGCGGGACCATCGTGGCGTAGCTGACGGGGTGGGCAGGAGGCTGAGGGAAGAGAGGACTCTGGGAAGGGGTAGGGACCAGACTGGCTCCTCTAGGGCTGGGCTCCATCCCACCTTGATTGCCCCTGTGACGGGGGGCTCACTATCTTTCCGAGCTGCAGCCTGTGTCCCTGCGGTTTCCACCCACTCAGCTCAGACAAATCAAATCTTCCTTCCTGTTTGGGGCTTTCTCCTCCAAGCCTGCTCCACCCTGGGGCTCATTTTAGAGACTCCAAGCCCTGAATCTCATGTCACTTTTAAAACACATAGGTTGGGCTGCAGGTCCCTTGAGGATGGTGCCAATGGGTCGCCAGGCACCTTCTGGGAAGAGAGTTTTAAAAAACCAGCCCATGCTGGCAGGGCATGGTGGCTCAAGCTTGTAATGCCAGTGCTCTGGGAGGCCCAGGTGGGAGGATCTGCTTGAGCTCAGTTCAAGACCAGCCTGAGCAAGAGTGAGACCCAGTCTCTACTAATAATAGAAGAATTAGCCGGGTGCGGTGGGTGCAGCTGCAGTCCCAGCTACTCGGAGGCTGAGGGAGGAGGATGGCTCAAACCAAGGAGTTGGAGGCTGCAGGGAGCTGTGGTCACACCCCCGCACTCCTGCCTGGGCAACAGAGCGAGACGCTGTCTCCAATAAAAAAAAAGAAAGAAAAGAGAAACCACCCCACGCAACAGGGTGAAGGAGACACCAGGATTCCCGCAGACACCTCAGTGAGCCCCCAGCCGAACCCCGATATTTTACAGAAGGAAACTGAGGCCCAGAGAGGGGAGTGGAGGCCCAGGTGGCAGCAGCGTCCGATCCCCCAGACCACTGCTGCGCCGCCCGCCCGGCCCCTCCTGACAGCCTGTTCTTATTTTGCTCGCAGATCGAGAGGACGGGCCCGCGCCGGCGCTGCCCCACGGCCGCTTCCACGGCTGCTTAAAGTGGTCAATGGTCTGTCTTTGTAAGTAACGTACCAGGCACCATGGCCCTCCACCCACCGCCCCGCGCCCACGTGGCGTCCGCCACGCGAGTCCTGCCTCCTTCGAGAGGGGCTCTGAGAGGGGCAGGTCCAGGAGAGAGGAGCAGCAGGGCCCCGAGTCCACGGACCCTGCACCATACGCTGTGGGGCCCCAGGCAGGTGGGCAGCCTCTCTGGGCGGCTGTTTCCCCAGCGGCACAGCAGAGCGAGGGAGGCCCATCCCAGAGTTCTGAGAGGTGGGGCTGAGCCGTCCCCAGGGCAGACTCCAACCCACGCGGAGTCCCAGCTCCTACTCTTTCTGGTAGGGGGACCTTGGGCAGGTACAACCCCTGTACCTCAGTTTCCCCACCTGTAAAAAGGGAGTATTCTTGGCACTTAGTGCTGAGGGTGACACGGGCAGCCAGGGAGCGACACAGGGGAGGCCTGGCACACGCCTGCGCCCGGTGGATGCTAGTCACGAGGGACGTTCCATCGTAGCGCCTGGCCCACGGCGGGCTTCAGTCAGGGGAAGCTCTTAAGGGGCAACGTGTCTCTAGGACCTGCCCGCCAGCCTCGCGGTCGTGCCACACTCGCGCCGTCAGACGGACGCTGGCCCAGCCAGTTCAAGCCGGTTCAGAGCACAGCCCGGTGTGGCCGCGGCGTGGCTGCCTGCCGGGCTCCAAGAACGAGGACGACAGGCCCCTGCTCGTTGCTCATGTCCTGAGGTGCTGTCTCTGTGGCTGCCCTCGTGTGCGGCCGTGCGCTGGCGTCTGGCACGCGCCCTGGACCAGGGCTTTGTCATTAGCCGTGTGGGTCTGGGACGGTGACAGTCGGTCCCCAGGTCCGGGGAGCTGCCCGGAGCCCCTTGGCAGGGAGGATGGGGAGGGGCTGCCTGCGGGGCCCTCTGTCCCAGCCCGACCCCTGCGAGGCCCTGAGGCTGGGGGAGCCACGGGGCCGCTAGCGTGTGCCCCCAAACCTCACCCGGGACACGTGTGTGGTCTAACTTAGTAACACACCTGTTGCGGGAACGAAAGCACTTGTGCCGGGGCTATTTTCGGCGTCTCTTTAGCAAGTGCTGAGACCGCCCGCGGGAGGGAGTCGGGCGGCGAGCGGTGAGCAGGCCGCGGCGGGACCCAGGCGCCCAGGGAAAGGCTGGTAAGCAGACCGCAGGGAGCGGGGGGCTGGCGGTGGCGGCATGGATGGCGGCGTGTCTTAGAAGCCACCGGAGGGTCCAGACCCCTGGTGACCGTCCAGGTGGGCCTTGAGAGGCGAGCCTCCTACTATGGGGACATCTCCCGTAGTGACAGGCCACCTCCCGGCCCGGCTGGGTGACAGTGAGTGGCCGTCCTCCGTGTTGACCGGGCGCATGTGTCAGTGTCGCCATGGGGTCGGCCGAAGCTTGCCAGCGAGGGGAAGATAGTGCTACAGGGGCGTCCTCTGTGCAGAGCCTAGACGGGAGGGACTGGGGCCACTGTCCACCCCGACGCGAGGGGAGCTGGAGAGCGTGGCACCCCGTTGGGCCATTGTGGCTGCGTGTCCGTCCTGAGCCCCAGGAGCTTCCAGGATCATTCAGACCAGGGGCGGCAAACAGGCTTCCATTTGCACGTGCCTCTCCCGAGGTAGCTGTGTTGAGAAGGATTCAGAGCCCCAGTAGCCCCTGGGTTCCAGTCCTGCAGCCTGTCTGTCAGCGAAGACAGCTCACACGCTCAAGTTTTGGGCCAACCCCACCTGCAATGGGGGTTTCTAGAATCCTGCTCGGTGGGGGGTGCTTGTTACCGGGCAGAATCACCGCATCCTCACGTAAAACCAACCAGGCGTCTTGTCACTGGGGAGATAATCCAGGGAGGTGTGCGGCAGGACGAGATCCCTGGGACTCTCGTGGAACTCAGGGTGGGTTGAGGGACACTTGCAAATGAGGAAACTGAGGCCAGGCCCCAGTCCAACCCATGTGGCCTGGCGGCAGGACTCTACTCCTCACCTGGGCAGCCTCCCCGGGACCTCGAGGGCAGCCGCGTCTGGCTCAGTGTCCTCTCGGCCTGGGGCATCTGAGGGCCTCTGCGGGGCCTGAGCCGTGCGGTCCCCTTGCTGTCCCGGCCTCTGCCATGTGGTGGTGACAGCACGGCCCGGGGGGAGGAAGGCCGGCGGGCCCCTGCCCCACCCCCGCCACCACGGACGTCCAAGCTCGGGTCCTGCTGCACCCGGTGGTTGCTCGGCCACCCACTGTGGGGTGGCCACGCGGGAGGGCGTCTCTCAGAGCCAGGCCACCCTGCTGGGTCTTCTCCCGCCTGGCGGGGGCGCGATGACAGCAGGTCTGCGCACACGCAGGGTGTGCCCGCCCGCCCCCCAGCCCTGCAGTGCGGAGCGGCATCTGCCGGTGGGCCCTGGACGCTGGAGCCATGACAGCCTCTGGGGAGGGTGGAGCCGGGGACATCGGTGCCGCAGTCTCGCCTGAGGGTCAGGGCAAGAGGGCGCCCGGTGGAGGTGGGGGCCGGTTCGGGAGCCCACGGTAGGGTCCCCTGGGCCTGCGGTGGGGGCAGAAGTGACTGGACCCAGCGAGAGCCGCAGCTTGGGAGGCCGGTCAGCAGCGGCCACCCCCGGGATGGGCAGGCCTGGGCACTAGGCCCCCCACAGCGGGCGAGTGAACCACTTCCCAGGTGTGCCCAGCACGGGCCGCGGCCGCAGGTGCGAGGACATGGCTGGAGCCCCAGAGGAGCTGGGCCCGAGGGGGCGGGTGTCCCTGAGCACCTGCGCTCCAGCGAGGGTGGGGAGCCCGGCGCCGCGCAGACCCGCCAGACAGGGAGGGGCCGGCAGAGCGTGTGTGCGGTTGGAGAGGGGTGCGTGGGGTCAGGGCGTGGAGGGCTGGTTCTGGGAGCAGCGTGCGGCGAGCGTGTCCGTGCGCAGGAGGGCGCAGGCCGGCTGGACCAGGTGCGGGGGGCCTCCCAGAGACGTCCAGTCCCCCTGCCCCCACCAAGGGCCCTGAGAGCCCTGTGACCTCTGACCTATCTGCAGACGCTCCTGGGGCCGGGACGTAGGGTCAGGCGGCCGGGTCACAAGATGGTTGCCCTGGGCTCCCTGCCACAGGCGTGGCCTTGCTTCTGTCACCCAAGGTGGAGGGCCCAGGACCTGCCCCAAGACTCCACGGTGGCCTCAGGCGTCGGCCAGGGCCAGGCAGGCGCGTCTCCATGGCGACAGGGCGGCCCCTGCAGCCCGACCATCAGCTGTCCCTCAGGTCACCTGCGTGTCCTCAGTTCGCCCCGCCGGGGCCTGTGTGCACAGGCGTCTGAGTGTCCCCGGGTGTCCCAGCCCCGCTGCCGCTGCTCAGGGCTGGGGAGGTCCTTGGGGGCGTTGCCTGGGGCTGTCGTGGCAGAGGTGATGGTCACCAGCCTTATGGGGATGAACAGCTTCTTTCCCGAGTCCCTCCAGCCCCAGAAAGGGAGACGCGAGGCCAACCTTGGGGTGCAGGGACGAAAGAGCCTGACCGTGGCCCAGAGCACGGCCAGGAGGCCACCCTCAGATCAAGGTCACTCCACAGCCACCGCCAGTGCGCAGGTCCTGGGGCGAGGGCGTCCCCTCCCTGGGTGCCGGTGCCCCTCCTAGCGTGGCCACGAGGACAGACGGGTGACACGCCCCAGACACGGGGCACAGGAACCCCACGAGGGCCTAGGACCCCACCATCACCCTCATCACCGCGGTCCCGTCTGCTCATTGTCATCGTTGCTGTTGACACTGTGGCCACCTTGGTCACCGTGGCCATCGCTGTTGTCATCGTTGCCGTCACGTCACTGCCCGCACTGTCACCCGCGGCCTTGACCCTTTGTCCTGTGTCGTCACCCTTGTCACCGCCGTGGACATCTCCGTCGCGTCGCGTCGCCGTGTCCAGGCCTCGCTCTCACGCCGCCTTCCCTCCCGCAGTGATGAACGGCAGCGGCCACTCGCCAACGGCCGTCAGCGGGACCCCGTCCACGCCCAGCGGCTTCAGCGATGGCCCGGCCTCCTCCTGCACGGCCGCCCTGTCCACGCAGCACCTGCCCCCGGCCTGCGGCGCACGGCAGCTCAGCAAGCTCAAGCGCTTCCTCGCCACGCTGCAGCAGTTCGGCAGCGACATCTCCCCAGAGATCGGGGAGCGCGTGCGCACGCTGGTGCTGGGCCTGGTGGTGAGTCGGGTGGGGACACGCGGGTTCCCACGGGGACGGCCACGCCTGAGCGGGCTGCCTGCCGGGGAGGGGCGGGGGGGACTCGCTCTCGCGCTGACCGGCACCCTCCGGGGGCCGCGCCTGGCTCTCAGGCCACCGCCCACCCCCGCGCGGCCCCTGGGACGGTGCTGACGGGAGGCGGGTCTTCTCCCCCAGAACTCGACGCTGACCATCGAGGAGTTCCATTCCAAGCTCCAGGAGGCCACCAACTTCCCGCTGCGGCCATTTGTCATTCCCTTCCTGAAGGTAATGGCGGAACCCCCGGTTGGTTCTATTATTTTCGTGCGATGCGCCAGGTACCGTGAGGCTCAGGGACGCAAACGCGAGCAGGCAAAGCGCTTCCTGGAGCCAGCATGCAGGTGGGGGGAGGCGACCGGTCGGCAAGTCCTGCGAAAGCTGGAGATGCGTGACATGCAGAGAAACATTGCCCAAGGCCTGCCGGTGGGCACGTTGGTGGGGGCAGAAGAGCACGAGGGAGGGAGCTGGTGGGCAGCGGCACAGAGGCCTCCAGGCAGCAGGAACAGCACGTGCAAAGGCCCTGAGGCAGGAGTTGCCCACTGTGAGCAGCAGCAAGGCGGCCAGTGTAGCTGGAATGGAGTGAGGTGGAGAGGGCCGTGGTGAGGGTGGGAGGCTGTGCACAGGCAACAGGCAGACGGGTAGCTGGGTGCGTGATGGGCATGAAGTGTCAGAGAAGTGGGTGGTGCAGTCCAGCTCGGAAGATGAGCCCTGGGCGGTGGTGGTGGCACCTGCGCGCTCAGCAGGGCCGACTCTGGGCCCAGCCCACACCCACCAAGGTAGAGCCTGCACTCGAAAAGGTGCCGGTGATTCGCATGCAAAGGTGGGACAGGCACAGGCGGAGTCCGGCCAGCGTGGTCCCTGCGCCCCCCCTCCCCAACGGTGGCATGTCTCTGAGGGATGAGGGTGAAGCGTTCCCACGTGTATTTGGCCACGTGACCCTCCTGTGCTGAGCTCCTCCCAGGGTCAGGTCCACAGAGCTTAACCGGGAGGAGCTGGTCCGGCTGCCCCAGGGCCGCACTGAGCACCGAGGCCCCCCAGGCCTGGGTGGGGGGGCAGCCAGGCACCTTGAGGACAAACCACACCAGTCACGCCTGGTGCGAGCCTGCCCCTGCCCTCGGCAGCCACGGGCCAGGGCCACACAAGTCCTCTCTGCCTCGGCGTCCACGCTGCAACATGGGGACCCCTCTCAGCTCGCGGGAGGCTGTGTGAGGGACGTGTGTTCACACTCGGCACATTCGGTGCACGCCGGGCATCGTCGACATCGGGGCTTTGAGTGTCCCTTAGGGCAGGAAGGCTCCAGAAAGCTCCCGGGCACCTCCTGAACCCCGCGAAGGGGGCGGCAAAGCCACCACCGCTGTTCCCGGTTAGCGGGCGGGAGACTGAGGCCGGAGCTAGGCTCACCCCGGGTCTGTCCCACTCCAGAGCCCACGGCCTTGGCAGGGCCCCGCTGGTCCCCGACCCCTCCAGTCCCTCACTGAGGGGGACCCACGTCACACCCACGGCCCTACCTCCTGCGCGCCCCGCTGCGCTCGCTCCTGGCCACAGAGGAGGAGCTGGAGGCTGGGTCCTGGCGCCATTTGCAGTTTGTCAGCGGCCGTCTCCTCGTCCCCTGGCTCCTCTTTAACTTCCTGCTGACTCCCCGCCGCCCATCTTGGGGACGCAGCGTCGCCTGTGCTGTCGGGTCAGACGTTTGCACAGACGCCCTGGTTCACCGAGGAGCGGGGAGACGTCTCCCCGCCAGGCCCCGGGGACCCCCAGCCGCACCCCAGCATGGCGCCACCCACCCCACAGCCGGCACCAGGCAGGACACCACCAGCCCAGCACTGCTCTGTGTAGGGCCCTCTCTGCCTCAGTTTCCCCTCTGCACACAGAGCTCTCACAAGGTTATGAGGGCCGGCAGGTCGTCAGGGACACGAGGCCTCTCGGTCTCCCTGACCTGGAGCCTCTGGGGCAAAGCGGGAGGGTCAAAGATGAAAATAAAAAACATCGTGGCCAGTCCTGTGACCAGGCACTGGCCCGAGCCCAGGCCCTGCGGTCCTGGCAGGGGAGCAGCTCCCACCCTAGCCTGTGGCCGCCGCCGCTTTAGACGCAGCGGTGGGAGGGCCCAGCCTTACGGGGCTGGACACTGGCCTGGTGACCCCCTCGGCCGCCTCTGAGGGTTCCTGTCTGTGGCCCGGACATGGGAGTGGCACCTTCCTTAATGTTGACAACCCCCGGGCCCACCGAGGTGCACCCTCGAGGCAGGCCTCAGCGACATCGTCCGAGAAAAGGCAGGAACTGCAGCTAAGAACGCAGCCCGGGAGCCTGCCAGGCTCCAGCCCCGGCTCCAACGTGGGTCCCCCCTTGAGTGGGGTGAGGACGCACCCCACAGGCTGTGGGAAAGGGCTGAGTCAACCACACGGAGCCCACGGGGTTTCCACAGCTCGTCTACAGATGAGGCAGGATCAGAGAGGTCAAGTGAGCTGCCCAAGGCCACACAGCCCTTCGGTGGTGAAGCTGGGTGGGCCATCTGCAGAGCACACAGGCAGGCTTTAGAGGCAGCGCTTAGAGCAGCAGAAACGTGACAAACCCCCATGGCTCAATTGGTGTCGTCTTTGTTGTTTTTGCAAATGTTAACTTTCTTTGGCCTGAGGTCCCGTCTGTGAAGAGGGCAGTGTCATGGTGGCGTCGGGTCCGGAAGTATTTTGTGACCAGCTCAGTTTGTCCAGCATTTTCCTGGTGACCCTCCTGGGATGTGCTGGGCTCCTGGGGACAGAGGGGGCGGCTGCCTCCGAGGTGGCTTTGAGGTCAGGCTCCCACAGTCCCCACTGCTATCTGCGCTGGGGGAGCCCCCCAGCGGGGGGCCACACCCTGGGGTCCCTGCAGCCTCTCCTGAGCCCGCCCCGGGCACGGCAGACGCTGGGAGAAGCCGCCCACCCCGCCAGCCCTCCACCCACTCCCCGGCTCCCAACTGGCCCCAACTGGCCAGGAATCCAGATGTTTCCACTGCCCTGACAGCGACCAGCGGTGCCTGCCTGGCCGAGGGGGGGCCCCGGGGAGGGGGGACCTCCGTCCCAGCTCACGCCCTCAACGTGTCCAGCAGATGGCGGGTGGCCCGCGTTCAGCTGCCCAAATAGAAAACGGGCCGCCGTGCTCTGCCGCTGGGCCCGAGTGGCTGCGCTCACGGAGGTTGGGGAGGGTTGGCAGGAGGAGACCGCTGCAACAGCTCGGAGACGCATGAGAACATCGGGGACTGTATTTATTTACAAACACTTGGAGCCGCTGGCTCTCACAGGCGGCCCGCCACCGGGCCAGTGGCCAGCGCGCTCAGGGCCGCCCGCCTTGCGTGGCTCTGGGAAGACTTTACGGAGGACACGTGGGGAGCCCGGCGGTGCATGCGGGAGGCGGGTGGGCACAGGGTGTCAGAGGCGGGGTCTGTATGCGGGTCCTGTGCGCCGGGCAGTCATTCAACTCCCCCAAACACAGTCAAGTCGCAGCGGCGTCATCAGTGCTAACGTCCATTTGTGCCGACCCTCGTGGCCCAGAGCGCAGCTTCCTGCAGGGCTGAGGCTGGGAGCCAGCAGGGCCTGGACGGGCGGGGCCGACTCCGTGGGGTCCCCTCGGTGCACGTCGGGGTCCAGCACTGAAGCCCTGCAAGCAGCCACCCTGGGGTTCGCTAGCTGTGTGCCCAGGGCTGGCTGCTGCCACTCTCTGAGCCCCAGTGTCCTCCTCTGTGGCCCAGATGGCGTGGTGCCCGCGTGGCCAGGGTGCAGGTGGGGAAGAATAACTAGCACCTTCCTGCCGCCATTGTGCCCGCGCCTTCCCCGCAATGCACCATGGGAGGGACTTGGTGACGTGTTAGAGCCCCCACCAGGGAGACCAGAGTCTGGGCCTGGGTCCCCTGCACCCCAGATCGCTGTGGGCCCTGGCAAGACGCCGTCCTGCCTGGCCCTGCCGCCGCCCTCCCGCAGCGCCGTGAGGAAGGTCAGGCTCGAGGAGGGGGGGGTCAGAGAGGTCGTGCCGCCTTCACAGAGTCACAAGGCTGGGACTCGAACCTTGCCCTCGGCCCAAGCCTCCCCTCTGCCCCCGCAGGCAAACCTGCCCCTTCTGCAGCGGGAGCTCCTGCACTGCGCCCGCCTGGCCAAGCAGACCCCCGCCCAGTACCTGGCCCAGCACGAGCAGCTGCTGCTGGACGCCAGCGCCTGCTCCCCCACCGACTCCTCCGACCTCCTGCTGGACGTCAACGAGAACGGCAAGAGGAGGACGCCTGACAGGTACCTGGGGAGAACCACCCCGGGGCCAGCGCTCGCCAGGCAGGCCTGTCCCAGGCCGAGGGAACGTGGGTCGAGACCGTCCTGCGTCCCAGGCAGGCGAGCCGAGGGGCTGGGGAGGGGCCACCACCCAGGCCAGCGCGTCCGTGGCCTCCCGTGGGCCGTGGACCCGCTGCCCCGGGGCCGCAGGCAGGGAGTCTGTCCGGCGGAGACGCCCTCTGTGCTGGACGTAGACATCCAGGAGTCCGAGGTCCCCAGACGGGGCCCTCTGTGCGGGCCACAGACATGCTGTCCCTGCTCTCCAGGGGGTGGACGGGCATCTCCGCCGCCCAGTCCTGCCGCAGGAGGTCGGGCCCCGGGAGCAGGAGGGGCGGCTGGGCTGGGCGCCGGGAGCTGGTCTAATCCTCTGTCTCCCCTCACGCCCCCTTTCTGCCCACGCCTGTCTCCCCTCGCCCCAACGCCTGGGCTCCGTCCGGCTTGTCCTGTAACCACTGCCCCGCACCCACCTGCTCTTTGCGGTAGGACCAAAGAGAACGGGTCGGACCGTGACCCGCTGCTCCCGGAACACCTCAGCAAGCGGCCCCACACCCTGAGCCCCGCCCAGCGCTACAGCCCCAGCAACGGACTGCCCCACCCCACGCCGCCCCCGCACTACCGCCTGGAGGACATGGCCGTGGCCCACCACTTCCGAGACCCCTACCGGCCCCCTGACCCCCGGGAGCTGCGGGAGCGACATCGGCACCTCGGTGAGCAGAGCGCCAGGGACGGGACACGTATGTGTTAGCAGGAACACGTGTGTGCGCCTGAGCTTGTGTACGCGGGGACACGGCCAGCGGCTGTGTGCACCTAAACCGGGAGACACCCTGCCGCTGCCACCTGGCCTTGTCTGTCCAGGAAGGACACCGAGGGAGGGAGGGAGCCCGCCTGGCTGGACCGTGTCCGGGAGCCTCTGTCTCGGGGGCAGCCTGACCTCCTGCCTCACACCCCTCAGGGCCAGGAGTTGCCCCAGGGACTGACCAGGCTGCGGCCACAGAAGGGTCGTCCTGGGGCCCCGGCACCTACCTCTCCCCCAGGCGGGTAGCTGTGGGCCTGGAGCTGACCACTGAGTTCCCATCCGAGCTTGACGATTCTCCACACCCTGGGGTGGGTCACATGGCCCTCCGTGCCTCAGTTTGCTCCTCTGCCATCTGATCGATGGGAGTAATTAGTGCTGGGTGGCCAGAGTGCACCGCGAGGCCCAGACGTGATCAGTGAGAGAGAGGACATCTCCGGGCAGGGCACCCGCCACCCGGCTCCCCTGTATCCTTCACTCTGTCCCCGGAGCCGGGGGCAAGGTGCCAGTCAGCACTCCCGGACGCTGAGGCCCAGCGAGTACAGGTCACCTGCCCAGAGCTCTTAGCCACGTCTGCCTGACCTTCCACCCCTCCCCTCTGTGGGGACCAAGGGATGGTCAGGCCCGGGACCCCTAGCGTGGTGACCGGGAGGCAGAGCCTGGAGGCCGCCCATGGGGAGCCAGCAGCGGCGGCAGGGTCAGCAGAGGCCTCGCCCTGAACAAGCCGGTCCCCCCACCCCCACCCTGCGGAAGCTTCTAGGGCCCGGGCCCAGGCAGCAGGTGACGGCGTCTGGCTCGCTGCAGCCAGGGTCAGGCAGGTGATAATTCCCACCCGCTTCTGCTAATCCAAAAATAAACGCCAGCTGTCGGCAGGCCCCAGCCACCACTGTGGTTGGGGCATCCTCGCAGGCTGCGGGCGGCAGGGCAGGGTGGTGGACACGAGCTGTGGCCGCCACCTCCCTCCCCGTCTGCAATGTCGGGGAGCCATTTCAGGGGATGCGGCTGGAGGTCTCCTGCAGCTCGGTTTCCGGTTACCTGGGGGTGCCTCCTCCCCATTCCAGTTCCTGGGGCCTGTTAAAACGAAAACCTTAGATAACTCAAGTTCAACAGAATTTAACTGAGCTAAGAACTCTCGAACCGGGCCCAGAGCAGGCTCTGAGAGCAGCGTGGGGGCAGCTGACCGGGCCGGCTCGGCGTCTGCGCGTTTGGGTCCGTTGCCGGCAGCCACACGAGTGACGGTTCCGAGAGCATCCTCCCGGCAGGCCGTCAGTGAGCTTCACGCTAGTCAGGGCGCGGTTCCTTACGTAAGGGCTCCACACGGAGCCACCCGAGGCCAAGTCTAGGGTGGCTGGACCAGTGTCACCGGCCTGGGCTGAGGACAGCTCCAGCTGGAGCCGGCCTGGGCCCACACCCACCTCCATCGCTCCCCGCACGGTGACCCTGGGCAAATGCGTCCCCCAACCCCCCCCTTCTCCCGTCTATAAAAGGGAACCCGATGAGCAGGTGAAGCAGTCAGCGTGGGGCGCGCGGGCAGTAACTCACAGGTGTCCTCCAAGTGCCCTAAATCAGCCTGGGCTCTCCCCCAACACGCTTCCTGAGTCTTTCCACACCCCCAGGAGGTAGGCAGGGCGGCGAAACTGAGGCACGGAGCCGTGAGATGAGAGCCCAGGGACCCCTGGGGAATCAGTGTCTCCCTACTCTGGCTCTGAGCCCACTGTGGAGCTGGAGGTGTGGCCCAGGGACTGCATGTGGCCTGGGAGAGCAGGGCGGAGCCTAGGGTATGGGCGGGGCCTGAGAGAATAGGGTGGAGCCTGGATGTATGGGTGAGGCCTGGGAGAATAGGGTGGAGCCTGAGGTGTGGGTGGGGCCTGGGAGTAGGGTGGAGTGTGGGGGTGGGGTCTGAGAGTAGGGTGGAGCCTGAAATATGGGTGGGGCCTGTGAGAATACGGCGGAGCCTGGGTGTGAGTTGGGGCCTGAGAGTAGGGTGGAGCCTGGGGTATGGGTGGGGCCTGAGAGCAGGGTGGAGCCTGAAGTGTGGGTGAGGCCTAGGAGAGAATGGGGTGGAGCCTGGGTGTGTGTGGGGCCTATGGAGAGCCTGGGAGAACAAGGTGGAGCCTGGAGTATGGGCAGGGCCTGAGGGAATAGGGTGGAGCCTGGGTGTGTAGGTGGGGCCTGGGAGAGAATAGGGCAGAGCCTGGGGTGTAGGTGGGGCCTGAGAGTAGGGCGGGGCCTTGAGGGGACCTGAGAGAACAAGGTGGAGCCTGGGGTGTTGGTGGGGCCTGAGAGTAGGGCGGGGCCTTGAGGGGACCTGGGAGAACAAGGTGGAGCCTGGGATGTGGGTGGGGCCTGAAAGTAGGGTGGAGCCTGGGGTGTGGTTGGGGCCTTGGGTGGGTGGGGCCTGAGAGAAAAGGATGGAGCCTGGAGCATGGGAGGGGGCCTTGGGGGGGCCCTGGGAGAACAGGGTGGAGCCTGGGTATATGGGTGGAGCCTGGACAAACATGGGGGATCCTGGAGTGTGGGTGGGACCTGACAGCAGGGCAGAGCCTGGGGTGTGGGCGGGACTTGGGAGAATATGGTGGAGCCTGGGTATGGGCAGGGTCTGAGAGAAGAGGGTGGGGCTTGGGTGTATGGGTGGGGCCTGTGGGGCCTCAGAGAACAGAGCGGAGCCTGGAGCATGGGGGGGGCCTTGGGGGAGAGCCTGGGAGAATGAGGCGGAGCCTGGGTATGGGTGGAGTCAGGGCAAACATGGTGGATCCTGGGGTGTGGGCCGGGAGAACAGGGCAGAGTCTGGGGTGGGCGGGGCATGAGAGAATAGGGTGGAGCCTGGGGTGTGGTTGGGGCCTGTGGGGGGCCTGGGAGAATAAGGCGGAGCCTGAGGTGGGCAGGGCCTGAGAATGGGGTGGGGCTTGGATGTATAGGTGGAGCCTGGGCAAACATGGCGGATCCTGGGGTGTGGGCAGGGAGAACAGGGCAGGGTCTGGGGTGGGCGGGGCATGGGCGGAGCCTAAACGCACACCTGCCTCTCCTGCAGCAGTTCCTGGGTCCCGGCAGGAGGAAGTGATCGACCACAGGCTCACAGAGCGCGAGTGGGCGGAAGAGTGGAAGCACCTCAACAACGTGAGTGTCTAGGCGGGAGCCTGGGGGCCACAGCTGCTCCCAGGAGCTCTGCCCCACCGTGGAGCCTGGGACTGCTGGGGGCTGCAGGACCGTGTGGCAGCTCCCCCAGGCTCAGCTCCACCTGTCTGGCGTGCCCCCCACCTTCCTGCCACCTGCCCTTCACCTGGGCCCGGGCTGTCATGAGGCCTGTGCAAGGCATTGTGGGAAGAGCAGGAAGCAGGCCCAGCCTCCCTGCACGGCACTTCTGCTCAGTGGCTCTTCCCAGAGCAAGAGATCTGGGGACAAGCAGTTCTGGGGCCTCTTCGCAGCAGGGCACTGGAGCCCCTGGCTTGGGGATGGGTGGGCTGCATCCTGAGGTGCCCCTGCCCTCGTGGGCGCTGGGCCGGCTGAGCCTGCAGCACAGGCGTGCGCATGGCTGCTCCTGGGCCTCCCGAGGTGCTGAAGGCCAGCCTGCCTGCCCGCAGCTCCTGAACTGCATCATGGACATGGTGGAGAAGACGCGGCGGTCGCTCACGGTGCTGCGCCGCTGCCAGGAGGCCGACCGTGAGGAGCTCAACCACTGGGTCCGGCGCTACAGCGACGCAGAGGACGTGAAGAAGGGCCCTACACTCGCCGCCGCCCGGCCCCTCAGCAGCTCCGCCGGCCCTGAAGGGTCTCAGCTAGGTGGGCACCGAGGACGGGCGAGAGCAGGGATGGGGGTGCCCTGCACAGGTGCCTGGGCAGGGGCCGACACCTTGATGAACACCACCTGGCCTGCTAGGCAGCCCAGAGCTCAGGGGTCTGCGGGTCAGAGGCTCAGAGCTGGGGGGCCCCCCGAGCGTCTGTGTTCATCCACCTCGACGATGAGAAAACAAAAGGAGCCCAGGACACGCCCAGCTCCCAGCCCCAGTCCAAGTCCGCAGGCTCCAGAGGGTCCCCCTGCCTGAGCACTGTCCTGCCCGCCTGGGAGACAGATGCAGGCTCTCCACCAGGACCACCTGGTGCCCCTCCCCCAGGCAAGCACACACACCCTCCCTCAGGACCCAGCCAGGTGCAATGGGACCCCCAGCGTGAAGGGGGCAGCCAGCTGGTCCGTCCTGTATGTGATGCTGGCCTCCCCGTGTTTCAGATGTCCACCGGGAGTTCGTGCCTAGGATCCTCTCTGGCTACATGCCTGAGGACATCTGGAGGAAGGCTGGTGAGTGGGGACAGCTCAGGGGAGCAGAGCTGGGGGGCCAGGGCCCACGACACCCCTCACCAGCTCAGCCAACCAGGAGCTTCCATCTGCACTTGGGGCTCAGCTGGGCTCCTGGCACAGGGCAGAGCTCACAGGAGTTTGGACATCCTGCTGGGAGGGCTTGCAGAAGGGGTCAGAGCAGCACTTACTCTTCGGGGCTGGGCAGCTGTGACCAGCATCTGCCAAGAAATGAAGGAGGGGGCATGCCACTCAGCAGACACGGCGTGTCCTTGCCGGCATGCATGGGAGGGCGCACAGAGGCGCACACACCCTTGGACCTGGGCTGGCCAGGGATTTAGGGCTGGGGTCCATGCAGCCTTCAGGGCAGAACGTTGAGCTCTGGTGCCAGGAGAAGGCTGTGGGGACGTTCGCTTACACGGTGGGGACCAGGATTGGGGGAGGAGCTGGGGCCCAGTGGGATCTGTGGGCAGCGAGGGGGATGGGCACTCACGTGGGGCTCGTAGTGGAGAGAGGAGGTGGGACCCAGATAGGCTGTCATCTGTGGGTGGATTCAGCACCAGGTGTGAGGAAGGGAGAAGAGAGCTTCAGAGTCTCAAAAGCAGAGCATGGGGGGTCCCACCTGGAGGCGGGGGCAGGGGTTGCAGACAGGCGGAGGCTGGGCGTGGGGATAGGCCTGGACGGAAGGGCAGGGTCCTCATTTGCCTGGCCTGTCCCCTTCCTTCCATCTGCGGGACCCTTGCTGACATCCACCGGGAACCTGGACGGTGACCTTGGGCCAGTGTCTGTCAGCTGCTGCCGGGTCCTGGGGCTGCAGCCAGCCCTGCCGGTGGCTCCGCAGGGCCCCAGTGAGCAAACGCCCAGAGGGGAGGCCCAGGGCCTGTCTCCGCCCCTTGAACAGGACCTTGTCTAATCCCACCCCAGCTTTGGGGCAGATTCTCACACCACATTGTAAGGACAGTGTAAATAGGTAAACCGAGGCAGGCCTAAAGGCTCTGGAGGTAGTTTAGCCAGAGCTCACGGGCTGGGGTGTCGTTTGCAATGTTGGAGGGCATAGTCCAGTCAGAGTGGACGCTGGGCAGAGTCGGCCTCAGCCCTGACGCCTCCGCTCTTGGCGGGGCTGGGTGGGGGCTGCACCACCAATGGGGACGACAGCTGGCCTCTCCCGCGCCAAGGGAGGGCCCCTCTCAGGTCAGATCAGAGCCACCAGACACGGCAGGAGCGTGGCCTTGCCAGGCTGACCAGGCGACGGCACAGCGCGGTGGAGATAACGCAGCGGGCCCTGGACAACCACGCAGAGCTGGGGACGGGGCTCCTGGCTGCATCTGGGAGAGGCGGGGTGAAGGCAGAACGGCAGGGCCACGGCGCTCAGGGTGGGGCCGGGGACCAACAGCAGCCTACCCCAGAATCGGTTAGGAACGCGGTTCTCAGGACTCCCCAGGCCTGTAAGTCCCGCTCTGCGGTGGGCCAGGCCCTCGCCCTCTGGGGGCACCAGCACACGCCAGCGCTTGGGAATTTCAGTGGAGGGCGAGCTTTGGAAGTGTCACTGCATGCTGCTGCTACACACGTGTGGCCGGGACGCGTACACATGCTTGTCTGCACAGGCATAAGGCCCCTGGTGTATGCCTGCGTGTGCACACGGCCCCTTCCCCTAGGTTGTGGCTGGGAAGGCCCATGCCCCTGTCTGGGCCGGCACATGTGACCACTGGTGTCCCCGCAGAGGAGGCGGTGAACGAGGTCAAGCGGCAGGCCATGTCGGAGCTGCAGAAGGCTGTGTCGGACGCGGAGCGCAAGGCCCACGAGCTCATCTCCACAGAGCGCGCCAAGATGGAGCGGGCCCTGGCGGAGGCCAGGCGGCAGGCCTCCGAGGACGCCCTGACCGTGGTCAACCAGCAGGAGGACTCCAGTGAGGTAGGGCCGCTGGCCACTCCTGCACCGCCCCCGCCCAGCGTCCAGCACAGCCCAGGGTCACCCTGGGGAGCTCTCTGAGCTTCCCCGTCACTGTCATCGTGGGTGCTACACAGCAAGCACACTGTCCCTGCCACACAGGGACCCCGCACGGCCTGGCGCGGCGTCCTGGGGGCGTCCCTGTCCTGCAGATGCAGAAACTGAGGGCTCGGGAGGGTCAGTGGCTTGTGGGAGGTCACAGCCTTGGGAAGCAGCAGGGTCGTTACTCAGCCCCAGGCGGCTGGCGCTGAAGCCCAGGCTCTCCCCTGACCTGTGAGAGCAGGAGGCCCAGGGCCATCGTGGGGACACCCTGGCTCCCAGTGCACCCAGCCCACTCCTTGCATGCACAAGCGGGACAGGCACGAGGGGCGTCATCCTGCTCGTGCCGGGGCGTCTGGGGGGCCGGGCTCTGTCCAGCAGGGCAGGTGCGGGACCCTCTGCAACCCAAGAAGAACTGGGATGGCCGAGAAGTTGGGAGAGAGAGATCCCCGTCTAGGGGAGTCCCAGGTGGGGCCCCGTCAATCATGGTCCCTGCGCCAGCTCTTTCGACGAATGTTTTCAGCTCTGGAGAAACAGTCTGGAGCAGAAAAGATGGAAATGCCGTGGAGCTGGTATTTGAGTAGGAGGAGAAAGGACAGGCATCGTGTCAGGAGGAGGGAACGTGTGGAGGGAGGGCCGGGAGGGGCTTGCTGGCAGGGGACACCTGGAAAGGAGGTGAGCCAGCAGGTGTCTGGGGAGCAGGCCCCGCGAAGGGGCCGGCAAGGAGGCCAGAGTAGCTGCAGCGGCCGGAGCCTGGTGAGAGCAGGTGCTGGTCCCAGAAGCTTCAGGGGCGAACCAGGGACTTGGTCTTTCACTCCTGGGCTGGGTTTGGACTCCTCCGTCCCACAGCCTCCCCACCCGGCCGGGAGGGAACAGGCTGTTAGGCTCCAGCTAGCCTAGTGCCTCGGGGAGTTTTGGGGGCGCAGCTGCGTCCAGGTCTCCGGCTATAAAATAACAGGTGCGCGGGGACCCTGGGCACCTTCTCACACGGCGACCGCTTACCCCGCCAATGGGGGTGGAGGACCGCGTCTCAGCGGCCTGGGCTCTGCCAGGCCCGCCCTCTCCCAAATTTGGGGCCCTGGTGAGCTCAAGAGGGCTTCCCGGAAGGGAGAAAGGGCTGGGGTCCAGCTAGCACGCAGCGAACCTGCCTGGGTGGCTGGAGTCCTGGGTGCAGGCATGGGAGGCCGCCCCTCAGACACGGCCCAGCGAGCAGATGTGTCTTGTGAGTGGCCATGGCCTGTGGCCCTGGCGGTCTTTCTTGTCTCACTTGGGGGACAGTGGGGCTGGGTCTGAGTGGCTTTGTCTGGGGGGTATTTTGGGGATTTGGCCAGCCCTGGCCCACCCCTGACCATCCCCTGCTCCCTGCAGAGCTGCTGGAACTGCGGACGCAAGGCCAGCGAGACGTGCAGTGGCTGCAACGCGGCGCGCTACTGCGGCTCCTTCTGCCAGCACAAGGACTGGGAGAAGCACCACCACGTGTGCGGCCAGAGCCTGCAGGGCCCCGGGGCCGTGGTGGCCGACCCGGTGCCCGGACAGCCCGATGCCACCACCGGCCTGGACCCCTCCCTGCCCGTGGGGGCCGCTAGCCCCAGCGAGGCCGGCTCTGCGGGGCCCTCCCGCCCCGGCTCCCCCGGCCCGCTGGACGCTGTGCCCCGCTGAGCCCTCTCGGCCTGCCGGACACAGCACCCGCCAAGCCCACCCAGCCCCGGCCTGCTGGACGCTGTAACCCGCCCAGCCCCGGGGAGCCGGCAGATCGGAGTCACTGCTGCTACTGCCTCTCTCCAAAAGAAGACACAGAACCAACAAAACCTGCGTTCAATGCAACTTCTCAGCTACCTGACGGCTCTCGCGACGACCTCCTGACAGCCTCTCTCTTCGCAAGCACCCTCGGAACCTCCGACTGAGCTTTAGATGGCGGAGCGGGTGCCGCGGGCATGACGGCTCATGCACGCACTCTCTCTCTCTCTCTCTCTCTCTCTCTCTCTCTCTCTCTCTCTCTCTCTCTCGTGACTTTCACATGTTTTCTCCTGAATGAAAAAAATCTAACGGGTGGCTTATATTTTCAGCGAAGAGTTTTTTGGGGTTTTGTTTTGTTGGCAAAAAAAGCTACTCAGATAAACGGACAAAGAAACCTATAGGGTCCCCCTTCCCGATTAAAAGGGGAAAAAAAAACTGTTATTTTATAGCCGGAGACCGGGACGCCGCTGCACCCCCAAACCTCACCGGGGCGCATGGCGGACGCAGTGAAGACGGTAAGAAAGATTGCGGTTTCCGACTCAAGAAACATTTTTGGTTTCAGATTTTCTTTTTCCTTTAAGGTTAAACTCTTTGGCTTTAAGTAAAAATCCAAAAAGTTTTTTTAAATGAAGCAAAGGAAGCACAGCTGTAACTACCTTGCTAGCTAGCCACCCAAGGATGCCGGACTCACCTCGCTGCAAAGGAAATCCAAAAAGAAACACAGGAAGTCGAGATCCAAAACGTCTCCGTCACTGCCAAAGTATTTTTCTCAGTTTCCCTGCTCTCTTGGGTTCATTTGGATGTTGGTCTTTTTCTTTTTGTTTCGATTTTGCCTGTGGAGTGTTGGGATATTGGAGTTTGGAGGGTTCGTACCCAACAAGAAGCAACTTTCGTTTCCTCGTGGCGATTCGGCCGCAGGCACCGCGAGTGCCCGCGTGTCCACGTGTGTGGGGGGAGCCCCCTCCGTCTGTTCTCACACGCTCTGTGACTTTTCATATTTCGTTTTCCCACTCGTGGAAAAGAAGTGCTGAAGTTTTCCTCCCAGAAAAGGCAAAATTCCGAAACAAAACTGACAATCTTTTCGGTTGATTCTTCACCGCTCCGCAAGGCAGGAGGAGATGGCAGCTGCCCTGAAACACGGCCTCTCCGTGTCCTCCGCTACCTCTGTCCCTCCACTCCCGCCCGGCCCCGCCACCCGGCTGGCGTCTCACTGGGGCCACTGTCCTCTCTTCCAAACTTTTGCAGAAGAATAGAAGGACAAACAGCCGGCCGTCTCCCCGCCGGTGAGGACCGAGGGGCGTGCGTGACCTTGGCGCCTGTCCGGGTGCTCCCCCGCGGCCACTGCCTCCTGCCCTGGGTGTGTCGGGTGACACTTGTCCCCCGACGTTTTCCCTGCCCACCCTCCCTGCACCCGCCTGACTCCCTCCACGATGTGGAGGAGGAAATGAAGGGATGAGGAAGTTCATGCGTGTACTGAGCGGAAGATCTGGCTCTTCTGTGCGTGCACCTCCCAGCCCCGAGTGCAATACGTGTGACCAGCTACTGACCGGGCTCCCGCAGCCCCGCCGCGAGCCGGGGGTCCTGGTGCGTGTTACTGTGAATGTACATAGTCTCCGTCCACAGAGGCCCAAATGCTGATACTTGTGATGACGATAAAGAGATGTTTGCCAAATAAAAAAAAAAAAAAGAAACCACGGAAGTATGTAAAGTGTAGGAAATAGATTTTCAAAGAAGTCCGAACTGTGTTCCTATGGCGAGCGATGGTTTGTTTGGTGGTGGTTTTTTCACGGTTGTAAAAATTCACCCTTTGAGCGTCTCAAGGAATAAGGACCCATCAGCTCGGCACCTGTCGGCACCGTCGGAACCAAGCCCGGCCGCGGGAGCCTCACCCCGAAGGCCGAGGCAGAGACAGGATCCTCCCCCGAGTCCCTGGCCCTGTCACCCCCTCTGCGCCTCGACACAGCCACCGGGCTCCCGGAGGTTCGCCTCTATGGGTTTTGGAGAAGCAAGGGCCAGTCTGGGCTCCGGCTCTCGAGTAAACCCTGGGAAGATGCCCACGTCCGCATTGGCATGGACGTGCCTGTGCCCACGGAGACCCACCTTCCTCGGAGGCAGGCGTCCTCCTCTCACCCGTGCCCGGCCGTCCCCACGCGTCTCCTGTGCCCTCCTGAGGAGCAGGGCAGTTGCCTGCAGGTGCGCGAGGCCCCAGGTGACAGGCGGTGGCACCACCGAGGAACACAGCCGGGCACTCAGAGGTCGTGCGGTCCCCCACGGCTGTGCTGATGAGCGGCGTTCTCTGGAGAGCACCTGGCCCGCAGGTGAGGGGACGCAGGGGCGGCTTCCCTGGTAAGCCAGGTCCCCAACAGAAGGGCTGGGGTGATCGCTCAAGGGGTAAGTCCTGAAGACTCGCACGTCTGCTTTGCGGGAATGGCCTCCCCTTCCCCCTCAGCTCGCCGGGTCCCTCCGTGGGGACGACAGGTGGAGCAGGGATGGTGGCACGGACCACAAGGCTGCCGGGGGGCGGGCCCTCACACGCCAGCTGCTGGGAAGCAGTCACCCCCAAGCCAGCTATTAAACACCAACTGCCCAGGGGACTGCCACCCGCACCAAGACCACCGATGGGACCCCTGAAACCTATGAGGGGCTGGCCTGAGCCCGCGGCTGAGAGCTTCACAGAACTGGGTTGGCAACGAGAGGGGCTGGGGGGCTTGCGGTGGGGAAACTGAGCCCTGGAGCCCGCAGAAGAGGTGTCCTGGAGTGTGCTGTGTCAGGGTGGCTGGGGGTGGGGACCAGGCACGAGAAGCAAGGCAGCCCCCTCCTGCCCAGGGACTCCGGGCAAGGCACTGGCCCACCATGCACTGGCAGGGCCTTTCTGTCGGTCTCTGTGCTCCGGCCAGAGACCTCACGGTGGAACCAAACTCGGGGTCCTTAGCTTTGGGGAGGGGAGGGGACAGGCAGCATTGTTGCATTAGGACTTGGTCCACTGGTGGACGGACACGCTTGTGTCCTGCGGTCTGCGCCTGGGGGCACCTGCCTTCCTCCTGCCAGGCAAGGAGGGGCTCTGGGCAGGGGACACACCTGGAGTGGGAGAGCCGCCCCGCCTCTGCCTCCTCTTGGGGCCCACCTGCCCTGCCGCCTCCATGAGTTCTGCGGGACACAGCTGCCCACGGAGCCTCCCCAAACCCCAAACCAAAACCACAGCTTTACCTCCTGCCAAAGCCGAGAGGAAGGGCTCCCGGCCCCGCCCACCCTCCCGTCCCACCTGGCCCAGGCCAGCCTTTCTCTGCGGAAGGGTCTCTGTCCCCAGCATGCCTGGCAGACAGTCTTCCTGCCGCCCACTCTGGGCTCTTTCAGGCCAGTCTTCTGGCCTGAACGGGCAGAGGCCAGCGCCTCCAGGCCACTCGCAGACACAGGGCGGGGTGGGATGGCTGGACACACTCGGGCCCCCAGCCCCAGGCAAAACAGCCGCCCTCTGCCCTCCTCATCCTGAGGCCTGGCAGGGCCAGGAGGGTCTGGCCAGGTGGGCACCTGCGGCAGGTCCAGTGCAGAGGGGCGGACAGGAGAGCCGTGGGGCTGGGGTTCACTCAGGCCCCAGTGGACGGGGTCGGACGGGCCCTAAGTTCTTCTTGTTTTGCCAGTTTTCCCAAACGGAGCCTCCAGCAGACACCAAAGCCCCGTCTCTGGCACCCACCCCGCTTCCACCCAGACCCACACCTGCCGGCCCGCCTTCCGCCTGTGCCCTCAGACCTCCGTCCCAGCCACCATGCCAGCCCACACGTGTCCATCTGCGTCCTCCCGTCTGCTCACAGCATCCCTCCCCCGGCCCCTCCACCCCTCCATCCCTGGACCTAGGGAGCGTCACCAGCTGCCGCCGTGTGTGGTCACAGGGCCACTCCAGGTCCTGCCTGGCCTTGACCATGCCCTAGCGGAGCTGCCCGTGGGGCGGCGGCCCCTGCAGTGCCCGGCCGCGGTCGGGCCCGCGCCAAACACCTGCAGGGACAGACAAGCTTCTGCTACAGACCTTGTGGGCAGACTGGACCTGGGACCTAGCAACAGCTCCAGCCAATCTCAGCCCGCCTGGAGGGAGCGGTGGCCGGGGGCCAGGACTGCGCTGGATGGCCGCCTGCACACCTGCTTGGGGCGCGTGGCCGGGGCTGCCAGAGTGAGCACATTCCCTGGCAGGACCTGGACACTGCGGGGCGCGGCCACCCTCTCCGCCTCCTGGTCTCCAGGGGTCAGTGCCCCGAGGAGTCCCAGGAAGGGAAGGAGCCAGTGCTGGCTTCCCCCTGAGCACCGGCCCTCCTGGGCCCCTCCTCCTCCTGGGGTGCTCGGGGCACCCCACTCCCCTCCTTGTTCCTGGGGTCCCAGATGACTCAGAATTGAGCCCTCCAGATCTGAGATCGGGAACATCTTGAGGCAGGCCTGCCCAGCTCTCCAGACCCGCAAGGCCCAGCCCCGGGACCTCTGTCCTGCCGCCCCGCACCTTCGGGGCGTGTTCTAAAGTGGGGCTGGGCGGGGCCTCTGCACCATGGTGGTCCCTGGACGGGTGGAAGAGGCTGCACCCCGGGGGCCCACCCGCTCCTGCGGACGCTTCACGATGAGGCCGGCGGCTGGTGCTGGTCACACCCCGCACTGTCTCCTGGAGCTCTGGAAGCTCCACTTTGCACACTCTGTTCCTTTTGTTCCACCCAGCGAAGCCCCGGCCTGGCACCCAGAACCCCAAGTGACAGAAATCAATGTCGGTCCTCAAAGTGAAGCCGATTTTTAAATATTTAAGTGAAGGCAGCAGGCACCCTTGCTGCTCGCTGGACAAGGGGCCCGGCCAGGCTGCCGTTTCTCCCGCCGCACCGTGAGGGCAGGGCGTCAGGCCGGGGGCGCCGCGCACAGCCTGCGGGAAAGGGCTCATCTCCCACTTCCTCTTCTTTTCTGTTAATTTCCCCAAAGGAGCCAACCGAGTGTCGGGTTGTTTTCCTGTCGTGGGGTCTTCCCCGCGGGAGGCCACACCCTGCAGCCCGGCCTCTGATGTACTGTACGTCTGACCTATGGGCGCTATAAGACGTGTGGTCGGGTTCACCGTCTCTGTGTAATAAAGCGAACGTTTGCTACCTCCTGGCTCTGCCCTCCTTGGGTCCCCAGCGACCGTGATCTTGTGTCACTCGTAGCCGTGATGCCCCGAGTGCGTGCCAGGCGGGAGCGCAGGCCCCCACCGCCGCTCCTCGTGGGGGATGAACGTGTCACATGGGGCTGGGGGGACGCAGAGGGCACAGCAGGAGCCACACATGGATTCCAGCAGTTCTGAGCGGCCTTTGAGGGCTGGGCCTGAGGGGGAGTCGGGGTGACCTCAGACCCAGGAGGTGACCCTGATGGCCGTGCAGGCCTGACCGTGCTGCAGCACAGCCCACGGTGAACCTGTGACGAGGGGGACCTGTGGGGACAGGGGACCTGCAGGGGACACCGGACCTGTGGGGACAGGGGACCTGCAGGGACACGCAGTCCTTGGGTGGGCAGTGTGGGAAGGGTGCCTGGCCCCTCTGTGTGGCCGGGACGCTGCCTGGGCCGGGTGTGTTTTCAGCCACAGTCGGCATCGGGTGCTGGTCCTTGGCGCTGGCGGCACCCAGAGGTCGGGGCTGTTACTGATCCGCAGGCCCAGGTTTGGAACATGCTGTGTTTTGAAAAGCGTCACTGGAAAAGGCGCAGGACTAGCCTGTCCCCGTGCCAGGAGGCTGGCGGGAGCCCTGGCTGGGCCTGGAGTCACCTTCTCAGGATAGCAGGGGCATGATGAGGTTTTTCCATTGCAGGGGGCTGAGCTCAGAGCGGGGCTGGCCGGGGGGCTCTGCCGCCCGCGTGGAGCTGGCAGGAAGGAGCTGGCGGGAAGTGAGCAGGCAGGACCCAGGGCGCGGCCACAGACGGGCGGGGCCCTGGCCAGCCAGGCTGTCCTCCGTGCAGACGGGGACACTGCCCCTGCCCTGGCTTGCAGGGGAGACTGGGTCGCGCAGTGACTCAGGAGTCGGAGACACCTGGGTGCGGCAGCCGCTCAGGGAGGGGGACAGCCTGGGGAGGCCTCGTGGCAGCTGCAGCCCAGAGCACAGCGGGACCAGCCCCGGGTCCACACCTGGGGGCAGGTGTGCTGAGAGGAGCCGGGAGACAGAGGGGGGTGTCCCGCCCAGGAGGCAGGGTCCAGTCAGGCCCGCTCCTCCCAGACCAATTCCACCCCAGAGGCCGTTCGTCCCGGGCACAGACAGTGGGGGCAGCCTCCGGCCGCAGTGAGGGGCCCAGCGGCAGCCCCGGTGCCCCATTGCTGTTCTCCCCAGACCCCAGGTCACGTGGGTGGGACAGGCGCCCTGCTGCAGCCTGGGCCACAACTCTCCCCTCTCATCCCCAATTCCAGCCCTTAATAGGTGCTTAGGACGTGCAGGCACCCGGCGAGTGCCTCAGTGCCCAGCTTGGGGGCAGTCGCAGAAGAGCCTGGCCTCAGGCCCGGGGTGGCAGATAGGCCAGAGGGCCCGTCCACCACCCAGCAGCGTGAGGGTGAGGCCCTCGCGGAGCAGGCAGGGCACAGCGGGCTGAGGCCGGGGGGGCAGACGCAGGCCCCATCTCATCGCCCTGTTTGCACGTGACGCAGCCACAGGACGGCAGCCTCTGGCCCTGCCAGGCAGAAGGATCCCACGTGACTTAAGTGGCTCCCCACGAAAGGACGGGGAGGGAGGGGTCCACAGGGTGGGGACGTGGCGGGGGTCGGATGCTGGACGGAAGTCACCACCCTGCTCCGGCCCCCAGACCTCTGTTCAGACTGATCACACCTCCACGGAGCCTGCTTTGACCCCCCCGTGCCTGACACCCGCCTTCCTGCATCCCCTCTAGCCTGTGGGGGTCAGCGCCCCTGCTGCTGGGTGTGATGCGTGCAGGGCATGGGGCGGACGGGCCAAGACCCCCGCTCAGTGACCCCCACTCAGTGACTCCCTCCCTCCGCTGCTGATGGGGCAGGGCCGGGGCTGCGCTGGGGGAGCTCAGTCCTGCTGGAGGCCTTTTGAGCTCTAGTGGGAGCAGCTGGCGGGGGGAGGGCTTAAAAGTGGGCGGCCCGGCCGGGAGGCAGGTGAGTGCAGGAGCCGCAGGCCCATGTGGCCCTTCCTGAGCCGGGCTCTCTTCCCGCCCCCCACGGAGGCCTGGCTCCAGATGGTCTCCTCGGACCCCGAGGCCCAGGGCTGGGGGGCCTGGGGGGACACCAAGAAGACCCCTCTGGGGCCAGGGGATGGGGGTGGGAAGAAGGAAGAAGAAGCAGAGGAAGACCAAGGTGAAGACGCAGGCTTCCTGCTGTCCCTGCTGAAGTGGGAGCGCCTGGCCGAGTGCCCAGTGCCCGACCAGGTAGCAGCGCGTACAGGGCCCTGCGGAGGCCTGGCGACCTCAGGGGACCCCGAGACGGGGCTGACTGAGGAGGGGAGGGTGGCCTCTGGCCTGCGGAGGGGCCTCGCCCTGTGGGCCGAGGGCACTGCCCCAGCCGCCGCCTCAGGAAGGCCAGTGAGTCCCCGTCCAGGGAAGGGGGTCGTCCCCGGGCCGGCAGGACGCACTCCTACTCCGAGGGGAGCAGCAGGCATCTGCCCGGGCTCAGGGCCACGTTGGCAGGAGCTGGAGGCCATCAGGCTGAAGCTGTGCGCCATGGAGCAGGCCGCATGGCCGCCGCCGCCACCTGGAGCACAGGCTGCGACCCGAGAAGAGGGGGCCACAGGGGCCGGGCAGCTGCTGAGCCCTGAGATGCCAGGTAGGAGCTGGGGGGCCAGGTCCCCCCTCCCTGGACACAGCCCCCTCTTTGCGAATGGGGGGCGGGGAAGAGGCCGTGTTCTTGCGAGGCTGGGGCAGGGCGGGCTCTGAGGCGTGAGTCCCCCGAGAGGCGGAAGGACTGGGCCACAGACCCAGCACCTGCCAGTCCTGAGGCCGCGCCCTCCACAGGCCGCCCCTTCCCTGGGACCCCCAAGGAGAAGGTGGAGGCCGACCACAGATCCATCTACGTGGGCAACGTGAGTGGCCGGTAGCAAGGGGCCCTGTTCCTCCCGCGGGGCCCAGCACCTGGGGTGGTGCCCAGCCGGGCGGCCCTGGCTGTGGGCGGCACTGACCCTCTCGGCTCGCGTGAGGGCGAAGGGAGAGGGAGCACCCGGGTTGCAAACTCAAACGCCTCCAGGGCCAGAAGGCTCGAGGGGGAAGCAGGAGACCTGAGGCTGGGGCAGCCAGACTGTCCCCTCGAGGAAACGGGGCCTCGTAGACTGTGGGATGTTCCAGTTCTTCAACGCGAGCCCCTCTCCCTCCGGTCCAGTCGCTGGCAGACAATTCCCGTTTGTTTTTTTTTTTTTTGAGACAGAGTCTCACTGCGTTGCCTGGGCTAGAGTGCTGTGGCGTCATCCTAGCTCACAGCAACCTCAAATTCCTGGGCTCAAGCGATTCTCCTGCCTCAGCCTCCAGAGTAGCTGGGACCACAGGCATGCGCCACCATGCCCGGCTAATTTTTTTCTATATATTTTTAGTTGTCCAATTAATTTCTTTCTAATTTTAGTAGAGACGGGGTCTCGCTCTTGCTCAGGCTAGTCTTGAACTCCTGAGCTCAAACAATCTGCCCGCCTTGGCCTCCCAGAGAGCTGGGATTATAGGCGTGAGCCACCGCGCCCGGCCCAGACAATTCCCCTGTTACAAAGCTGCACAGGCCCTGCCCAGGCCACGCCGCGTGGGGGGCTCGGGGTGGCGTGTTCCCCCTCCCATCTGGCCTCGGGGCCATCCCGGCCCCTCCGCCGAGGAACCCCACGCGCTGTGTCCAGGTGGACTACGGGGGCACGGCGCAGGAGCTGGAGGCCCACTTCAACCACTGCGGGGAGATCCACCGAGTCACCATCCTGTGCGACAAGTTCTCCGGACACCCCAAGGGGTCAGTGTGGGCCGCAGGCAGGGGCGGGGGCCCCCTCACGCTGCCACCGCTCACGGGGCCTCTCACGCGCCCCACCCACAGCTACGCCTACATAGAATTCGCCTCCGAGCTCTCTGCCCGGGCGGCCGTGGAGCTGGACGACAGCGTCTTCCGAGGCCGGGTCATCAAGGTGCGTCCGGAGCCCCTGCGCCTCTGGGCCTCCCGTCGGGTGTGGAGCGAGTCCCTGAGAGTCCAAGACACAGGTGCAGAGGCTGGATGTGCCGAGACACAGGCGGCCCAGCCAACTCCTGTGCGCGCTGCGTGTCCTGGGCAGCTGGGCTGGGCGTGGCAGGAGGAGCTCCCCTCTCGACCCAGGGGGATGTTGGCGGTGACCGGGCACGTCACGTGACCATGCTGTGTCCAGGCGAAGGGACGGTTCAGGCCTGAATGTTCCCTGAGAAGGTCAGGGACCCCGTGCCCTGGGTGGCCGTGGGCTTAGAAGAGGCGGCTTTGGGTTGCAGGTTCCAAGCAAGGTGGGCCCAGGGGTCTGTGCACACCTGCCTGTGAGCCGCAGGCAGAGAAACCTAGGAAGGCTTCCTGGTGGCAGCAGTCGCCCGGGTTTGGCCAGTGCTGGGTGTGGGCAGCAGGGTGAGGAGGACTCCAGAACAGCCTTCCGCTTCCAGGTGTTGCCCAAAAGGACCAACTTCCCGGGGATCAGCTCCACGGACCGTGGGGGCCTGCGGGGGCACCCAGGCTCCAGGGGGGTGCCCTTCCCCCACAGCATCCTCCAGGGCAGGCTCCGGTTCAGACCCCACAGGCAGAACCGGTGAGTGGGGGCTCTGGGGTGGCCCAGAACGAGGGCTATGGGGGTGTCCGGGGCAGGAGGGGCTCCTGGGCTGGGTCCTGATGGGTCCGGGCTGGGGGCCGGCAGGGGTCCTTCCCGGCATTGCTGTCACCAAGGACTGGGGCAAGCTCGGCCACAGCTGCCTTCGTGCGCTCAGCCGAGGGGACTGAGCTGGGGCTGGGGGGCTGCATCAGTTTGGGGGGCTCTTCTGCACCTTCTCTGCCCGGGAGGCCACCTCTCGCTCCCACGAGGGCCCTGCCAGGCCGCGTCTCTGACAAGCGCAGGTAAGGCTGCGGTGTGTGGGCCCCTCCTGAGAGAGGGGGCTGGGAGTCGCCAGAAAGGCCCCCTCAGGGCACTCCTTGGCTGGGGGGGACCTGCCTTTAGTCCTTACCTGCTGTTCTGGGAGGTCTCTGGGCCGACACCCTCCTCCCCACAGACCACCACTCACCGTGCGTTCTCTGTGCAGGGGCCGAGGAAGGTTCTTACCGTGGTTCTCACCGTACTGAACGGAGGCCGGAGGCCACCGGGAGTGTGCAGCTGTGTCCTGCGGGGCCACTTCTTCCAGAGGGGCAGGGTCTGGTGCTGCCAGGTGGGGCGGGGGCAGGGGGTGAGGCCAGAGGCGAGGTGCATGCGGAAGGCTCCACCTGGGCTGGAGGAGCCCCCAGGCCTCCCACGGGGCCGGGCCCACGCTGCAGCCACAGGCAGGGCAGGGCGGGTGGACCTGGCTCTGTGCCTGGGGGGCTCTGCGCAGTAGGGGGTGGGGGCCACAGGCCCAGGCCGCGCAGGGCTGGCTCAGGGTGGTGTCCCCAGCTCTTCCACTGACTTGTTTTAAAGAAAAATGGAAATGTGTGTGTCTTAATGTAATGCATAACTTATTAAATTTGAATATTTTTTAAAAGCACATGACGACAGCCCTCCCCTTTCATTCTTGAACACGGGTTCACTTCGCATCCTTCTCGGGGCGGACTCTACGGGGAGGGCAGCTGGGGGGGGTGTCGGTGTCACCGCCAGCCCTGGGGTCCTTGGCTCCCACACCCCATAACTCTGCCCTCACACCAGGCCTGGCGGCCTCCAGGGCACATGCAGCCCACGTGACACAGAGCCGGCCCAGGCCCAGCCGTATGAGAAGTTCAGGAAGCAGCGTGGCGGTCTCTCCGCAGGACTGAGCGCACTGCCCGCCGTCCCCTCTCGAGCACACGGGTTTCTCCCTGAGGACGGGGCCAGTCGGTGCCCTGACTATTCAGAGCCAGGAGAGGAAGCTGCGGAGGCCCGGGCAGAGATCCTGGCCGGGTTCCCACAAGACTCTGCTCACGAAGTCCCTCCTGGGAGTTTCGGAGGCAGCTCTCTCACCCTACGCCCCGTCCTGCCAATTCTTGACGTTGCCCTGGGCTTCTCACCGTTGCTGGTGCCCCCAGGTGCCCCCTGGTCCCAGGTCCCCAGCCAGCCTCCCTCCTCCAGCACGAGGCGGAGGCGGCGTGCACCTGGTTCTCCACCACACGGGTCTCCAGCCTCCCCGGAGCCTCACACCCCCTCTCAGGGTCTTGGGTCCGTGTTGGCCTTTGAGTGGGGTGAATGGTGCCCCCCAAATGGACCCACGTCCTCATCTGCAGAACCCAGGAATGTAACCGATGGGCGGAAAGTCTCCCAGGTGCAACAGCTAATGACCTCCAATGGGCACCACCTGGGCGGCCCAACCCAGCAACACGGTGGACGCACGAGACACAGCTGGGAAGCCCAGGTGAGGACGGAGGCGGCGGGCTATGCACTGCAGAGCCCCTGCAGCTGGCTGGCAGCTGGGGCAGGGGCTCCCTTGGGGCCCGGAGGAGCCGGCCCTGCCCACACCTTCACTCAGACTTTGCCTCCAGCACCATGACGACGACCAGTTTCTGCTGTTCTAAGGCCCCCGGTCTACTGCGGTGCTTCGCCGGGGAAGTCCCAGGAAACCCAGCAGCCCTGACTGGGCCCCGTGTCTCTGGCAAGACTGGCAGGGTCCCCCAACTGAGGAGCTGCCGCCGCCCTCCAAGATGCACCCAGATCGCGCCTGAGGTCTGCGGCAGAGCGCCGGGCGTGCAGCTGCCGGTCTCCGGTTTGCCCCGGAGGGGAAACGGCAGCAGCGGCAAGTCTGACTGCAGGTGGACTGGAGGGCGCCACGGAGCCCCAGCACCGGAGTGGCCAGGCCAGGCCAGGCCACCGGAGAAGGTGGGGAGCCAGAGGCTGAGGCTGGGGCCTTGCCAGGGCCACTCGTGGCCGGGACGCTGCAGGAGGAAGTGCGTGTGGCACTTGATGAAAACTGCCTGCGCCGCCCCCTGGGCCCCAGCGTCCTGACCCGGGTGAGGGGCGGGGTCTCAACACAGGCACGCCCGTGGGTTTCTCAGGCCCACGGCAGTGCTCCAGCCCACGTGGTAAGTTCGTTCCTGTCCGTCGTGGGCCTCCCGTGTGGCCCCTTCAAGGAGATGGTAGAGTGAGCCCGGAGTCCTCCTCTTGTGGGAAATTGGGGCCCGAGCAGGCCAAGGTGGAGGGAGGCTGAGAGGAGCCCTCGGTGTGGCCTCCATGCAGACGGTGAGGCCCCGAGCCACACCTGGCTGAGGGCTCTGCCGTGTCCAGAGAAAGCAGAGCCCCCCTGGCTGACATGAGCGGCGACTAACAAACGAACAGGCTCCCCTCGCCCCCGGTCTGGGGCAGAAGGAAGGAGAGGCCGTATCGCTGATGCCCACGGGAAAGACGGGGGGGTGCTGCCCTCGAAGCCCAGCAGTAGTGGCCTGGGGGGCAGGCCTGGGGAGGCACAGGCAGGTGGCAGGGCCGTGGCCCTCCGTGAGAAGCCAGCCTCGTGGTGGAGACGATGCAGAGCTGCCACGTGACGGTTCTGCTGTCAGAACAAAGGTGAGCAGACAGCCACCAGCACTGCTGGTGACACCCCCTAACATAAAAAGCACTCAGGGATTGGTCTGGCTACACCTAACAGAAAACCCAAATACGAGTGGATTAAGCAAGAGAAGAGTGTATTTTATTTTCTCACATAAAGAAACAAATCCCAACACGAGTCAAGCTGGTGTGTCAGCAAAAGCCCAGGACCCTCCTTGCCTGTTCTCAGAGAAAGTCTTGTCCTCAGGCTGTCAAGATAGCTGTCTGAGCCCCAGCCATTGCATCCATATTCCGGGAAGAACGACAAAAGGGGAAGGGCCTCCAGATGCCCGCTGAACCCCTGACGCCACTTACAGGCCGTAACTAACCACCCGGGGTTCCACGGAGGGCAGGAAATGGCCCTGACCTGCCAACTTTACTTGAGTAACAGTCGGGCTGCTGGGAAGGGGGAGCGGGATGCTGGGTTGGCAACACGCAGTCCCCACTGCAGCCCTTACTCCACCGGTCCCACAAGCCAAAGCCTCCGCGCTGGGCTGGAGTCCCGGCCTCCTCTCAGCAACAGGCTTGTGAAAGAAGGGTGTGGCCCCTGGAGTGTGGCCTGGGCCAGGGCATCAGCACGAGCCCCTGGCCTTCCTCTACTCCGGGCCTTGCAAGTCCACCCAGGGCCCAGACAGGCGTTTTTGACACACCCGCCGCACCGACTTGCTTTTCCTTCCATGACTTGTAAGATGGACCTGCGCTGTCGGAAGGGTGAGAATGCAGCGCTGCGCAGAGAAAAGTCCACCTCCCCGGGCCCAGCCCCGGCTCGCCCATGTTACCGCCTTCCCTGTTTCCCAGGGCGCTCTTGGGCCCTAGAAGGTCCCGGAGAAACCCCCAGTTCCGGACCAGTGCCGAGGGATGATGGGGGAGTCTCCCCGACTGGCCGAGTCTTGGGTTGCTCCACTCTAGGAAGCCAACAGCCCCGAGGACACAGGAGTCAGGCTCAGCCCCGCAGCGGTCCTCATCGCCTCAGCCACCCCCTAGGTGGTCCCCAGGTTTCCAAGGACAGGGGAGGTATAGCCCTGGGCCACTGGATCCTGGGAAGGAGCTGTCACCTCAGTCCTGGTCGTCATCTGGACTTGGCTGCACGGGTCTCTTGGGGCAGAACGTGGAGACCCAGTGACAGTCACCCTTATCCTGAGCTTCCAGGGCAGCCTGCCCAGGGGAACCAACGGGCAGTGGGGAGGGCTCTTCAAGGTTGCTCATCGCGGCATGTGGGCAGCAGGTGACGAGGTGCTGCAGGTCCACGAGGCTTCCTAGGCCTCACAAGGGCTCCTGCTGAGGCCGAGGCTGAGGCCAGACCATGGGCCAGGCGCAAACAGTGGGTGCCAAGTCCAGAAACAGGAAGGCGCTTACCCCATGGCGGGCACCGTCTGTCCCTACATCCTAGGCTGGCTCTGGGCTCAAGAGGCCAACCCCTATGCACATAGGGAGGAGTAGAAGTTGGCCACGCGCCCTGGCAGGTCACAGCACCTGCGGGCCCTGAGCTCTCTGGGCTCCAGGCAGCCCTGACCCTTCCTGCTGGCTTTGGTCCCTGACCTCTGCCCACACGCCTGGAAAGTCCTCAGCTGAATTCCGCGTAGTTAAATCTTCTGCAGACACAGAAGGAAAAAGCCAAATTTCATCTCACAAAAGCTTTAGTTGAGATGCACCAGGCACGAGCTCTTGCCCTCAAGCAGCGGGGGTCACGTTCGGGAAGAGACAGTGGGGACAGACAGACATCTCCTCAACACAGCTACGCGCAGATGCTCCGCGGGGACGGCTGGCGGCACAGCTCCTGCTCAACAGACTTGTATCATCATAGACGTCACCATGTTATCAAAGGCCCTGCAAAGAAAAACGGACCAGTGCAGAGGACAGACTGGCCCCTCCGCCCGTGTGCTGCACAGACGGGCACTGCCATCGCCGCGTCCACGGGACTCACGGAGCTTCCTCTTGGGCTCAGAGAGTAAAGCCCTGCCACATGGGGCAGTGAGAACCTGTCTCCTACCCCAGCTCCCTGTGTGGCTTCCTAAGGTCCCTGGCTGGGTCTCCCAGTGTCAAGGCCTGACGGGTCCCAGGTAGGGGGACAGTGAGCAGCGAGCGTTCACCTGTTTGCTCTTACCTGAGATGTGGGATGACCCAGGACACACAGTGTCCCGAGTGACGGAGGGACCTGGCATGCGTTGTAGTAGTGTTCCCTCACTTGCCAGCTACACCTGACACAAACACATCGTGCACAGAATTGTCTTGGGACACGAATTCCTGGAAGCAGGTTTGGAACGTGTGCAAACGGACCCCACGTTTCTGTATAGACCATCTTCACGACGTTCAAACGTTAAGTCTGTTTGCTTTGAAGGCTATTTGGAAGATGCCTTCAATCCAAGTTCAACATAAAGACAGATGGGCAGTGACACAAGGACGTTCTCTCCCTCAAGGCTACTGTCCGTGCACTTGGGCCCTTCCCTCACTGAGCTTCCCAGGCACCCACTGGGCACACCTGGGAACCCACATGTGCAAGCTCTGCCCCCCTCAACCCCTTTTATCTGCTTTATACTTCAAAGGTTTGTGTCAGAGCTTTCTGGAAAATCACTGCCTTAGGGAGGAAGCGCTTGTGACTTAGACCTTCCCTCCCTTACTTTCCACAAGGCTGCATTTTAGCAAGGCAAGTCCTGTAGAAAGGGGCGCAAACCACAGAAGGGGCCCACCTGGACTGGATACGGTCGCCGGGGTTATAGAAGGGGTTGCACATCACATCTGTGTAGGAATTATGCAGCTTCCGGAACATCTGAAACAAGACCCAGCATTTTAAATTAATACACACGCACAGCTACTGACAGACTTTTGACTTCTCAGCATTTCAAGACAGAGAAAACAAACCAAACCCAACGACTCACTCAGGTGTGGTCTTCTAATCCCCAGCACCCGGCACTTACGCTGCGGATTTCGTTGTCTCGAAGGGCAGTGTTGGAGGAGTCCACCACCATGACGAACTTCACCTTGGAGTTGGTCACGTAGCCATATCTGCACAGCTGGTTAGGGAACGTGCTCGGGGATACTGGGCCCTGTGAGCCCTGGGCCCTGTGTGTCCTCGCTTTGCAGAAACAAGACAACCTTCAATCTCAGGAGTCTGCAGTGACCACACACGCCTGAGCAGTGTCTGGAGTTTCCTGGAGAGCAGCCAGCCAAGCCCTTCCCAACCCACACTCCAGGACCCTGGGTCTGTCTGTGTGCCTGGGACATCACACCCTCTTTCTGGATCAATGCCTGGCCCAGAAAGTTACGTGTAAAACCAGAAATTTCAGGAATAAAGTGAATCCCCCCCTGCCCCAAAAAAGACATGTTGTTTTGTACAAAGTAGCAAATGTCACTGTGGACAAGCTACATTTCTGTTCGCGAAACCACCTTTGAACTCCAGGGTCTCAAAGCGATTTGTCCCAAGGAACTGGTCAAGAGCGTCTAGTGACTTCAAGGCAGGGCCTAATAATGAAATAAATGAGGTGCCAGCTCCCCTGAAAAGCACAGGAAGAAACCTTTGCAGGGGCAAAGCAGGGAAGTCCCTGGTCCTCTACAACCCCAGACAAGGGACAGGTGTAAACCACCACATTCTCCAGGCAATGCAAGCCTCGCTTTTCCCAAATGATTCTTCCAATTAAAGGGACAGGAGAGTTAGAGGCCTTCTCTAGCCCGAAGCTTCCCTAACTCCCTGGCTGGCTCAAACCCTCACCTTTTTTTTTTTTCTTTCAAGTATTTCAAGGTTATCTGACCCTAAAGCACAACCTGTGACTGCATGTGCCATCTCTGACACAAACTCCGCCGGGCACCGAAAGATACACCTTATAGTCCTCTGTAGGGTAGAGCAGGCCCAGGTAGAGCTCCCTCTGGTCGACCAGTGCCTTCCCCATTGCAGAGATCTTCTCGTCCACCACATCCAGGGACGTGTGCACCATGTAGTGGAACTTGAGCTCGTTCTCTGTGGGAGTGCTGCGGATGTAGAGAGGGTAATTCTGCAAGAAAGGATGATGGCTACTGAAAGGACGAGAACCCACCGGGCTCATGCCAGCTCTGCACAGTGCCATCGAGCGCTCTGGAGGGCAGGCCCATGACCTGCCAGCCACCCATGGCATCCGTGCTCATGGTCTAAACCCAGCGCCTCATTCTCCACACCTCTGTGGGCAGTACCCTCACCTAAGTAGGTTTACATGTTTGCAACGGGGCATTGGTAGGGTGGGCAGAAGAGAGGGAACAACTTAGAAAAACGGGTTTGAGCACAGCCTGGGCAGGTCACTCACCTTCCTGGAGTCCACTCTGCCTCATTCCCACCTCTCGCTGTGTGGTGATCCTAGCAAGGCACCACAAACACTGGCTATTTCCTAAACTGCCACCCACTGCAATTTCTTCACCTGACAATGGCCCTCTTCCTAGACCCTTCCAGGCTCAGCTCAAACTCCATTCATCTCTGCATTCCTGACCAGCCTAAGCCAGAGTTAGCAGCTGCTTTCTTGGCCTCCCGCGCTACAGTTCTGCTTGGCACGGGTTGCTGCAGAGACGGTGAACAAGACATTGTTCATCAGGGTAAAGTTGACCCTACCCCAAGCAAATGGTAAGTTTGTGACATCTGCTAAAAGGGAAGCCCAGAAGGAGCTTCACTGCAGCCATGGCGCTGGTCTGAGGAGAGACCCTGGATAGGAGACTAAGGCTTGGTGCAGTCGGAGCATGCGGACAGCCGCCCGGCTGTCTTAGCACTCAGAAAACGCTCGCCAGAGGAAATGAAATAGTTGGCCAGCAAACGGGATGGGGGGCTGGGAGAAGGGTTCCAAGTGCAAAGGCCCAGAGACCAGAGACTGTCCGGGGAGCTGCAAGCAATTCAATTTGGTTGAAGTGGAGGGTGCAAGGAGTGAGGGGGGGCCCTGAACCTGGGGATTTAGACATGATCCCAAGGCAAGGAGAAGCCGTTGGAGGTTTTAGGCAGAGGCGTGACATCCCATGTTTTTAGCAGAGCACGGTGGCTGCTGAGGGAGCTGGGCGGCAGCTGCCCGGGCGAGGGGTGGCGAGAGGACGGAGCTACGCTGAAGGCCCGCGCCACGCTCGGAGGAACCAACAGAGGCTGCTGGGGCGGGAGGAGGCCGGCGGCCAGAGGCGCCGGGGACGACGCTCAGCCGGCGGGAGCTGCGGGCGCAGCTGGGAGCGCCTCCCCGGGGCGCCATCCTTAAGAAGCCTCGCGGGGCCGCGAAAGGCGGAGGAGCGAGTACCGGGCGGGGTCCCGGGGATCGGCAGCGGGAGAGCCGGACTCCCGGCAGCCGCGAACGCACCTCTTTGGCGATCACCGCGACGCACACCGCCATCTTGGGAGGCGCCGCCGGGCAGCGCGTCACGTGACCCGCTGCGAGTCACGCGGCCACCCAGGCCCCGCCCCGTCCTAGGCCCCGCCCTCCGTCTCTCAGAGGGGCCCAGGCCCCGCCTCTCCTGCCTGCTCAGGCTCCGCGCCCCGTCACTCAGCGGGCCCAGGCCCCGCCTCTTCTGTCAGCACAGGCACTGCCCCAGTCACGCGGCCGCCCAGGCCCCGCCCCGCAGGCGGCCAGGAAGGCCGCGCGCGCAGCGGGGTCAACTCAGTCCACCCGCTGGCCCGGCTCCGAGGACCCACGCGTGGTTGCCATGGTGGCGGTTGCCGCAGCGACGAGGTGGCGGCGGCTGCTGCTGGTGCTGAGCGCTGTGGGGCTGGGGGCTGCGAGCGCCCCACAGCCCCCCAACATCCTGCTGCTGCTCATGGACGACGTGAGCGCGGGCGCGGGGGAAGGGTCGCGGCGTCCGGCGGGTGACCCGGCGCTGACCCGGCCGCTGGGGTGACCCTGCGCGCTGGGCCGCCTAGGTGGTGTCCTTGCCCACGGACAGCAGGTGGGGTGGCCGGAGGCGGGCGGCAGTGTCCCCGCCCTGAGAGGGCTGCGCGGCCCCTCTCTCCCTTTCCTGTTCCCACTGGGAAAGGGCTGCGCTGTGGTCCCCAGGGAAGGCGAGAGTCCCCGGGTCTGGGGAGGGGCAGAGCTGACCCACCCCTGCACCTCTGCTGTGGGCTTCCCACACACCTTGGCCCCAGGCCCCATCCCACCTGGGCGCTGACCGAAAGGTCAGAGCTCTGAGGCCCGGAAGAACTGGGGGGTGGGAGTGTCATCTGTTGGGCAGGTGTGTGGCCCAGAGTGGTGGGCCAGGTGCCGGTGACAGGGCTGAGCTGTGGAGTTGTCCCTTCATCCCAGTGGCCCTCACCTGAGGAGTCCCTAAGTGTGCTCTGTCCAGCCTTTTGTGCTGTGCAAAATCATTCAGCATTCGCACTGGGCGGGCTGGGGATGCAGGCACAGCTGGCCCACAGCCCGCTGGTCCTGAGGGTGGGCCGGGGCCTCAGGCACACCTGGCCCACACCGCGCTGGTCCTGAGGGTGGGCCGGGGATGCAGGCACACCTGGCCCACAGCCCGCTGGTCCTGAGGGCAGGCTGGGGACACAGGCACACCTGGCCCACACCCTGCTGGTCCTGAGCTTCAGGGAGTCACTTGAGCTCCTCCAGCCTCAGCTGCCTCCCCTGCGAGGATCACACCAGTCCGGCTGTGCACCTGGTGCTGTTATGAGGCCAAGAGGACACTGAGTATGGGACAATTTGGGCCACTCAGTGCCTGTCAGAGCAGCAGACGCCACGGCAGGGCCTGTAGACCACGGCTGTGCTGACCGCACAGCGGCCACCAGCCCCACGTGGGTACTGCACAGTCGTGACTGGCTGGAGTTGGGAGGTGCCGTACATGTGAAATACACAGATGGCAAAGGTTTGGGAAGAAAAAGAGAATGTAAAGTATCTCCTTTAATAATTTCTTGTTATTAAATTGATGATTCTTTAGTATAAATTGACGACATTCAGATGTGCCCGCAAAGATAGTAGACATCATCCACGATTCCACCTGAGTCACTTGCTCAGAGGTGACTGCTGATGACGCTGGACTTACCTGTTTGTGGTCTTACCAATTTATCCAACGACTGCTGCCCGTCGACATTCTCCAGGCCTTGGGAGCACCTGTCCCGGAGGCAGGCCGTGCTCAGGGATGAGCAGTTCTCAGTATTAAAGTTACTTCCCCTTTCGATTTGGTCGTCTCGCGGTTTCAGTGCCTCCTGCGGGCCAGCTCAGTTTCTCTGGGCCAGCGACCGAGACTCCCTCTGCCGCTTCCAGCCCTTTCCTGACTCTCCCAATGACAGATTGGCAAGGGAAGTGGGTTAGGACCCCTCCCGGCAGTTCGCGACGTGCTTTTTACACTGAGGACTTGTTGAAATGATAATATCTTGGATATATTGAGTTAAACAAAAAGCCTTCATTTCACCTAATTTTACTTTTCTCATGTGGCCCCTGGGAAATGTAGAATTGACCATGGGGCTCACCTCATGCTTCAGTGGGATGGTGCAGTTTCCGGTCGGGGGCTTTTGAGTGGTGGGGCGTGACCTGTGCCCTTGACTGTTTGCGCTTGAGGATGCTGACCAGGAGGCCCCCATGTGCCCTGGGGCTGGGGCGGCCGAGGGGCCCCGGGCTGCATGCTCCTTCCTGAGCGGTGCTTCCTGTGGCTCTTGAGGGACCTTTAGCAATAAAACCCAGAGAACTCTGGGAGGCCTCTGTCCTAGTCAGCAAACCCGTATTAGGACTTTTTGATGCAAATGATAGAAAAATGAACTTAGTGACCAGCAAGAATGGAAAATCCCTGGCCTTCCCAGCTGGTCAGACCAGGGCGGCCCTGGCTTCCAATAGGCAAGGTCCAGCTCTGCTGTCTCTGAGCTGGCCACGTCCTTACTCAGCCTCTGGCCCCATGGCACCCCGTGACAGCCCCAGGCACCTCCAGGCTCACCCCACAGTCAGCAGACCCAGACCCTGCCTGTCAGCCTGGCCTGGCTCCTGCCCCTGGGCTATGCACGTTGGGGGAGGGGAGTGTGGCCTGTCCAGCTGGAGCCTTGGGCCCACCCCAGGGAGAGGAGGCCCCCCGGCCCATGGGATCTACCCAGACTGAGCAGGGAGGGGGTGCCCCGAAGGGCTCCACCATGCAGCTACCAGAAAGGGGCAGGACTGCCGGCAGGCAAGAGCCGCGGAATCTGGAGGATGAGCCTGTATCTTGGGTTCAGATTCCCGAGGAAGCCTTGCCCACTGCAGACCGACTGCCACGGCCCAGTCATCGGGGTACTGGGCCTGCCCATTCACAAGAGGGGGTGCAGTTCCAGAAAATGAGCCTCCCCCAAGCTAGCGTACCACCCCCTGCAGGGCCAGAAGCCCACTCCCCAGCCAATCACACCTGTTAAAGGACCACTCCCCTTGTCCCACCCCGGGTCAGGGCCAGGGCGGAGGCTGATCTGGGATCAGGTCATAACAGTGGAGTCACACACTGTGGCCCTTCATGTCTGGCTCTGTCACTTGGCATCATGTTTCTGATGTTCATCCGTGTCGTAGCAGGTGTGACTCCATTCCTTTGTGTGGCTGAGTCATGTTCCGTAGCGTGTGGATTCGTGTCCTGAGGCGTAGCGTCTGACCACAGGCTGAGTGGCCTGGAACGACAGAAATGCAGGGTGTCGGCAGAGCTGGTCTCTCTCTGAAGGCTCTGGGGAGGGTCCTGCCTTGCACCGCGGGCATTCCTCAGTGCGCCGCCACGTCACTCTGGCCTCTGCCTGCACACGGCCATCCCTTGTGTGTCTGTGTCTGTCTCCTCCTAGTAAGGACACCAGTCATATTGGACGTGGGCCCTCCCTACTCCAGCATGACCTTATCTTAGCTCATTACACCCACAAAGACCCTATTTCCAAATAGAGGCCCCAGCCAGTACGGTGTGTATAGACCACGCCCTCTTCGTCCACTGGGCCGCTGATGGACCCTGTGCGCAAGTGCGGCCATGATGTTCGCACAGGGTGTGCATTGGACAGGAGGTTTCAGTTCTCTTGGGTGTGTACCTAGGAGAGCAGTTGCTGGTCATATTGTAACTGTAGACTTAGCTTTTGGGGGAACTGGACCCCTTTTTTTTTAGAGACAGAGTTCCGCTCTGTCACCCAGGCTGGAGTGCAGTGGTGCGATCACAGCTCGCTGCAGCCTCCAGCTCCTGCTCCAGCGATCCTCCTGTCTCAGCCTCCTGAATAGCTGGGACTATGGGCGTGAACGGCACCCCCCAGCACGTTCCTGAAATCTACATTTGCGAGACAGACTTTTGAGGGCTTGCGTGTTTATGTTGGAAACAGGTGTATATTCTGAGATGCCAGTCCCCTGTGAGCAAACGGCGGTGCCAGGTGGGCAGGAGGGCAGCTCTGCTAAGTGGGGGTGAAAACCGCACAGCTCGGGGCTGACCCTGCAGAAGCTCTGCCGCGTGCCCTCGCGGGAGCTGCTGGGTTTAATCCAAACCCAACTGGGGTACACGGGGGGCTGGCTCCCGCAGTCCACGACACACACTCTCGTCGGCCCTGCAGAGGCTCCCGGAGACGGAAGTGCCACCAGCCAGAGGCGCTCACCCATTTCTCCCTGCTCCTCCCTGCAGATGGGGTGGGGCGACCTGGGAGTGTACGGAGAACCTTCCAGAGAGACGCCGAATTTGGACCAGATGGCCGCAGAAGGGATGCTGTTCCCAAACTTCTATTCTGCCAACCCTCTGTGCTCACCATGTAAGTTAGTGGGGGCCCTGGCCTGGGAAGGGGGGAGCATCTCTCTCCCGAGGTGCCTGAGGGGCTGGCAGGTGGGGTGGGGCCTGTCCCACTGGGTCCCACCAGGGTTTCCAAGGTCAAAGGTGCTGCCTCTGTTTCCCAGGGCTGAGCGGCTGTGCCCGGCTCTGGGAGCAGAGGTGTGTGGAGGTCTCAGTCCTGTGGGGCGGGGCGGGGCATCCTGACCCTCTATGGAGAGTCACCTGAGGAAAAGGCAGGGGCGGTGTGGACCTATAATCCAGTGGGTGTCCCAGAGCCCGGCGGGCAGGACAGGGGCCCTGGGGTGGCCGGGGAGCTGCAGCACACGGGGTCCACGCCTCTCTCTGCGCAGCGGGCGATCGGGGCCAGCGGGGGTGGGAGACCACGGCAGCCCCTTGAGGCCTGACCCGCGTGCGCAGCTGCCATGACGCAGTGGGGGCTGTGCGCAAGGGCAGCACCGTGGGGCTGCGAAGGGTCTGACCCGACACTCTCCTCACCGCGTTTTTTATCACCTCCGCGCAGCCAGGGCAGCTCTGCTCACGGGACGGCTGCCCATCCGCAACGGCTTCTACACCACCAATGCCCACGCCAGAAACGGTAGGCTCCTGCCCTCCAGGGACACCGGGCGCGGGCAGGGCGGGGCGTGGATCTCTGTGGCCTTGGTTCTGCAGTTTGGCGCTGGCTACGCGGGGTCAGGTGCTTTATTTCTGTCACACGTGTGACTTTAAGACAGCAACTCCCCTGTGTACCCCCGTGCAGACAGCGCACGCCAGGCAGGCGGAGACCAGGGTAAGGCCCAGCCGCGGCGGCACGGCCTGAGGAGTAGGCCCGCCCTTCCCTCCAGAAGCTCCGACTCGTGTCGTGGGCCAGCTGGACCCCACGGCGGGCCCTGAGGAGGCCGGGCCACGGGGACAGCAGCAGTGGGTGTTCTGGAAACAGTGTGCGAGGCGTTTGGGTGGACTGCCCAGGGACAGTCCCACAGACAGGGCGGGGTTTCAAGGGGCCTTTGAAGAAAGGGGTGTGGGGAGGATGGGGAGGCGCAGGCGGGGCCGCAGGGTCACGCAGCACGTTCCAGAGACCCCGGCTGTCCAGGCTGGCCGGGCACCGGGGAGGGGTCAGAGGGGCACAGTCTGCCCCGTCCCACCCCGGTGCTGGTGTGGGCTTTGAGCGATGCCCGGAAAGTGCTGTGTGGACGTGCCAGCCCCAAGCATGGCTTTGCCCGCTGACCCTGGCGGGCAGATCCCGCTAGAGCGCGGGTCAGTGAGGCGTCTGCGTGGTGCTTCCCCGGGGCTCACGCGGCGTGCTCTGCAGCGTACACGCCGCAGGAGATCGTGGGCGGCATCCCGGACTCCGAACTCCTCCTGCCTAAGCTGCTGAAGGAGGCCGGCTACACCAGCAAGATCGTGGGCAAGTGGTGAGTCCCCCACCAGCCGTCTGGGTGTCCTCACGGCCGCTCGGGCCTTCTTGACCCGGACTTGTCACTGAAAGCTTCCAAACGAGGACGACTTCCTGGGTGGGAAATGGGAACTCTTTGAATCGTGGGTCCATTTCGATGTCTCCAGCATTCCTGTACGCGTGGCTGGGTGTGAGCCAGGCCCCGTGCCAGGCTGGGACAGCAGCCGTGGCAGGGCCGCCTCACAGGGCCAGACTCGGTGAGCCCGTGGTCCACGACTGCCTCTGTTCCCTGGGCTGCCTCCTGCCACGGCGTCACAAAAGAGCTAGATAATTGCACACACAGGTGCCACCCCGGGGGAGACACCTTGTCAGCCAGCAGAGGGCTTCTCCCTGGGGGTGGAAACTCTATTCTAAACCTGCGTCCCAGCACCGGGGCCGGTCCGTGGCCTGTTAGGGACCAGGACACAGAGCTCCGCTGCAACAACCCCCACCTCCGGCCATGGAAAAGTTGTCTTCCATGACGAAGCAACCAGGGAGTAGAAAAACGGTCACGCGGTTTGAGTCCTGGGTTCGAATCACAACAGCGTCAAGAGCTCGTGGGGCTACGTGCCCCGGAAACACCCAAGCACAGCCAGGGAGGGTCTGTGTAGGTCCGATGTCGGCATTTCCATTTGAGCTCCCTGCCTGTCACCCCGCGAGCCCATCCTGCAGGAAGCCTCAGGGACTCTCCTCCCTCTGTGGTCCCACCCTGGCTGCCTGTTGCCTGTCCTGTCAGCTCCCAGCGAGGACAGTTGCTCCTCGGATGTTGATAGTCGTGGCGACAGGATCTGCCACATGCAGGAGGAAAACCATCGTGTCATACTGCAGACGGGAGGGAAGCCTCGGAGTGGAGCTGGGGGCACGTCGGGCGTGGAGTCCTCATCCCCAGAGGGCATGGCCCTAACTGCCCACACAGTCCCTGAGCCGGTGCCCGGGGCAGCCCAGGGGAACCACAGCAGACGCCACCCCCAGGGCCTGCACCAGCCAGAGGAAGCTGCCCTGGCCATCGGAGCTCTCCGCACCTGGATGGTGGCTTCTTCCCGGGTTTAGCAGCCTCCGGTTCACGGGGCTGGACAGGGAGCCGTGGCACTCATTAAGGCTCCAGGGTGACCATCCACAAGGAGGAGGTGACCACAGGAGAGGAGCAGGGGCCCCGCGGGCCCTGCAGAGGCGGCTCATCCTGAACGCAGGGCTGGCGCGGTGGGCAGTGGCCCGGCCTGGGGCCCGGTGCAAGGACAGGCTCCAGGAACCTCCTCGGCGGGTCCCGTCACGGGCCGTCAGGGTGTTGTTAGCGGTGGCTCCGCCTGCCCTGCCGTCCCCGGACTCCAGCACCACAGATGCGGATCTCACCTGCCTGACCTGCCCAAGGCCACACGGCGGGTGTGCGGGGCAGGACTCAGACCCACTGCTGCTTCGGGACAAGCACCTCCAAGTAACACTTAGTCCAAGCAGGACCTCGAGTGTTTGCCTTAAGCAAAGGCCTTTGCGCCGATGGACGTGGACACACAGGAGCATCTGCGTAGCCGGCAGTGACTGGCCCAGTGGGTGTTCAGAGAGGGCAAGGTGCCAAAGCCTTGAGGCACAGAGAGGAAACAGCCCAGGGCTGGCAGCCAAAGGAGCCGGAGGTCACAGGAGATGCGGGTGCACTCACCCGGCAGGCAGAAGACAGGTGCGTGGACACCAGGAACCAGACGGGCGGTTGCAGTGCGTTCCGGGCGGCAGCTACCCGAGACCCGGCCTCCTCTCTCATGACTGGGACCCGAAGGCCTGGACCGATGAGACCACCTGGCACTCAGGTTCCCCTCCTGCCAGCCCAGGCTTCCCGTGGCCCCCGCGACCCCTACCCAGCGAGCACACAGCAACCCGGCGCAGGGTCCCTGAGCAGCAGGTGGGGCCTCCTGCTGCCCTCCGCCAGGGCCCACCCACGTGTGGAGGTCCCGGGGATGCCGCGCTGAAAGCTGCAGCTGCAGAGGCTGTTCTCAGGCCGACATGTGAGACACGCAGAGCCACCCAGGTGGGAGACACCTGGCTCCGCAGGCGGCCGTGACTCGGAGCAGCTGGAGCTGGAGCCCTTCCAGGCCAGGCTGTGCAAGAAGCAGGGACGGTGGCGCCTCCTGTGCAGCCTGCGGGAGCTGCTGTTGGGGGAGGGGCGGGGCAGGGGACAGGTGGGGGCGGGAGCACCAGTCTTGGGGGGCGGGGTCTGGCTGGGGCTCCGCCAGGCCTGCAGGTGCCAGGTGTCTTCCAAGGGCCCCTTTCACCTCCTAGCAGTGAGCCTTGGTTTCTGGAAAGCGTCCGCGGCTGTCACTGTTGTGAGCGCACTGCCATGTTCTCTTGTAACGGCTTCAAGCCCCACTGCTGTGTGGGAATGTGGGCAGCGGGCAGGCCCCACTCCGCCCGGTGGCCCCCTTGGCAGCGACTGTCCTCCACCAGGCAAGAAGACGCTCATCACCTGCCTGGGGACGAGTCCACCCGAGGACCCCGAGAGAAGGACTGGTGTGGGAGACACATCCCCGGAGCCGCCGACACCTGGAGTCGGGCGGTCGGGGTCCGGGCAGCCTCCAGGCAGCGGGGGGTTTCCCAAGAGTGCATCCCCGGGGCCTCCCACACCCCGGCAGGAGCCCAGCCCCGGGCTGTGCCTTAGCGCGGGACAAACTCGTCCATGCCCAGGCACTCCAGGCCACGGCGGGGCCAGCGCTTTCCATGGGCGGGAGCGGACCCAGCGCTCTGGGGGGCCTTCCGCACCTCGCTGTGCTGGGCCCAGCACACACCGGCGCTGGGGGTGCCTGTTCGCTTTCACTGAGCGTCCCGTGATGAACTCTGGCGTGTTCGCGGGTCCCTGAAGTGTCTTGGGCTCCTGTTTCCAGGCACCTGGGCCACAGGCCCCAGTTCCACCCGCTGAAGCACGGATTCGACGAATGGTTCGGGTCCCCCAACTGCCACTTTGGACCTTACGACAACAGGGCCAGGCCCAACATCCCCGTGTACCGGGACTGGGAGATGGTCGGCAGGTAACGGCCCGTCTTCCCCTCCCGGGCCCTCCCTCTGCCCTGCCACCGCCCGGGACCAAGACGGACCGTGCGGGCCGGCTCCCCGCCGGCTCACCCAGAGCCTGGCACACCCCACCTGGGCTCACGGCCACCGTCCCTGGGTCACGGAGCCATTAGAAACGTCACATGCGTGAAAGACCCTGCCCAGCAGGTGGGCGCGCACAGCTTGCTTTGCTCGTGGTGTCGGGGGCTCAGGGCCCCTGGGTGCACGTTGGTGAGGGACCGTCAGCCGCACCCCGTGCCCTAGGCCGCCACTCCCACCCCAGCCCCCGCCTTCTTAGCCTGCGCACTGTCTCCAGCCAGTTTCCATCTTCCCAAAGGCCGGGGTTGTGACTGGGCCCAGTCTAAAACGAGGCCCTGGACCCCTCAGGGGCCGTTCACAGTGGCGGCTTGACCTGTTCCATAAATGGAACCCCTCCACCCTCTGTCACGTGAGGCCCGTGACTTCGCCAGTGAGATCGGGGAGAAGGGAGCCATCTTGGCCCAAATTCTGACGTCTGGGTCTGGTTACTCTCAGGTTTTATGAAGAATTTCCAATAAACCTGAAGACGGGAGAAGCTAACCTCACGCAGATCTACTTACAGGTAAGGACACCTGTGTTCAGCCGGGCGGCTCCCTGGGGCAGCGGGGAGGCCGGCCTGCAGTGCAGGGAGGACCGTGTGGCCTTCTCCGCAGGAAGCCCTGGACTTCATCAAGAGGCAGCAGGCCAGGCAACGCCCCTTCTTCCTCTACTGGGCCATTGATGCCACGCATGCACCTGTTTACGCTTCTAAACCTTTCCTGGGTACCAGTCGGCGAGGGCGGTGAGTCCCTGGTCAGAGCAGTGTGGACCACACCTGGGGGGCTTCAGCTTTGCTTGATTACCTCCAGGGACGGGATGCTCAGTACCATGATAGTGAATTACCTGTCACAGAAAAAGACCAAAATACCTCAGCCTCTTTGAAACCATCTGCCAGCCCAGGGTGAGCAGGAGCGGATGGCAGCGCAGGGTCTGTTCTGTCCCTGACAAACCACGTGAACTTGGACTCAAGCTTTTTTCTCTCTTCTGGGAAGCGGACCAGGCCACTCCATTGGTCCTCTGTGAAGTCACGACATAACATGCTTTTTGAGTCACGCTGACGCCGTTGGCCGCCTCATCAACTCGTCACCTTCTCCCAGGTACGGGGATGCCGTCCGGGAGATCGATGACAGCGTCGGGAAGATTCTGGGCCTGCTGGGGGACCTGAGCCTCAGGGAGAACACGTTTGTCTTCTTCACCTCCGACAACGGCGCCGCCCTCGTGTCTGCTCCCAGACAAGGCGAGTGTCCGCGGTTCCCCCGGTCGGCGTCCACCAAGGCTCCGTCTCGGGACGCCGGGGCCGGCAGAGGCCTGGCTGAGTCTGCCAGTTCAGGGTGCCGACAGGAACCAACCGCGGCGGCTTGCCCTTCCTGGGGGATGGTCAAGGTGCTCACCTGGTCACTGCCAGAAAAACCCTGTTTTGCTTTTTTTTTCCCCGTTTTTCACCTTGGCTCTTCGACAGCAGCAGGGGCAACATCTGTCCCCTGAAGCAGACACCCCCCCGCTGCAGGGACCGGAGTCGGCCCATCCTGGAGTGGGCTGGAGACAGTGCCATCGCCGGGGCTGGGGCCTGGCCCGAGTCAGCTTCCGCCTGCTTCAGAATGGAGCCAGGCGCGTCAGACACGCAGCTTCCCACACCCGTCCCGACCCCCGGTCAGAACACTCAGGGGCAGGGCTGGCTGCGTTGTAACCAAAGCCCCTGCCCCAGACTCACGGGATGCTGCCGACATCAGCATTCAGGAAACACTGAGCATCCGAGAGCCCAGCAAGCCTGTCACGGGAGCTGTTGTTAGAGACGGGGTCTCGCTGTGTTCCCCATGCGGGAGTGCAGTGGCGCCATCACGGCTCACTGCAGCCTCCAACTCCTGCCTCAAGTGATCCTCCCGCCTCAGCCTCCCACACTGCTGGGGACACAGGCGTGACCCCCTGCCCCAGCAGGAGTGTGTTTTGTGGCTTTGCTTGAAGCCTCTGAGCTGCCAACAGGGAGCAGCCACTTTCCTGTTTCTGAGCAGCAGCTCCGCGCTGGGGCACAAGGTTCCGCTCCCGCGAGGAGGCCTCACACCCAGGGCGTCTGAGACGCGGGCCTGGGCAGAGCCGCCCTCCGGCTTCCTGGCCCTGCTCGCAAGGTGTGAGCTCCCGGCCTGGCCTTGTCTCCCCGGCGGGTCCTGGGAGGAGGCCAGGCCGGCCCCGTAGCCGAGGGCACGGTGTGACACCGCCTGCAGGTGTCCTGATGGGGTGTGACTTTCCTCCCAGGTGGCAGTAACAGTCCCTTTCTGTGTGGGAAGCAGACCACATTCGAAGGCGGGATGCGGGAGCCAGCTATTGCGTGGTGGCCGGGACACATCCCTGCAGCCCAGGTAGGTCGGGGTCAGCCACCTCTCTGCAAGGCCCAGTCCAGGCCTGTGGACCCCTCGCTGCCCACTCCTCCACTCACGAGGCCCTGCCTTGATGCACCGTGGCCCCTCACCGCTGTCCCCGAAACCTGCCCCTCCCAGGGCGCATGGGGCTTGCTGTGCTGCCCCGTCAGTCGGGCTGTGGAACAGCGTCTCCCGTGGGCTGTCACATGGGGTGTTGTAACTACTACAAGGGGTGGGGGCTGCTGTGGTCCAATCAGTGGCTTCTTCCCTGCAGGACTTGTCAGGACCTTCAGTGTGCTAATGGGTACGACGAACTTCCCGAAAGGGCATAGAGCAAGCTGAGTTTTTAAAAACTTATTTAGCCACAGATTGTTTCTTTTTTCCAAAGTATTAATACCTGTCCTCAGACCAGTGTTCAGTGGACACGCTCTCAGAGAACAGCAGCCTGGCAGTGTCTCTGACGTCTGTCTGTGGTGCTGCCGGGGAAGGCGAGGTGTGTCCCGCTGCCGTCCCCAGCTGGCCGCGCAGCCCTGGGCAGGCCGCCCCTCGGCCAAGAATCCACACTGGGGGGGTCTTCTGTAAGGGGGGTGCCTGGTTCAGACCCCCGTAGACAAATGGGGCGCCAAGACCAACGTTTGTGATGCGCCTGTCACCGTCCTCCTTGGTCTCCCTCCTGATGAGAGCAACGCACGTGCTCTGCACGACCCCACGGCACGTGGCCAAGCTTCCCGGGGCCGTGAAACAAACCACCTGAACGTGGCGCCCGAAACGGCGCCTGCCAACTCCACAGTACGAGGTCGGCCGCCAACACGACCAGGGCTGGCAGGTGGGAGCAGGCTGGTCCCTCCGGGCCCGGGGGTCCGTCCTCGCCTCTTCCAGCCTCTGGAGGCTGCTGCTCCCCGGACCCCCCTTCAAGCCAGCCGTGTGGCCTCCCTCCTCCGCGTTTAGGGACCCCACAGTCACGTGGTGCCTACCGGATAATCCGGGCGAATTCCCCGTGTTAAGGGCAGCCGATTGGCCACTTAACTCCCTTTGCCAGGTGGGGCCACGTATGCACAGGGTCCTGGGATTGGGACGTGGACATCCGGGGGCCGTTCCGCCAACCACGGCTGGGCCCTCCGTTCCTCCTTGCCCTCGCCCTACACTAGGAAACTGAGGCCCAGAGAGTGGAAGTGGCTTGTCAAGGCCCCCAGCTGGCGGGGCAGAGCTGGGGACAGACCCCAGCGTCTGCCCTGAAACCCACCCTCCTGCCCATTTTGTCTGGGGCGGTCCCCACGTGTCCCCAGCAGCAAACAGGGCTGGGGGCAGCCTGCCAAGGACACCTGGTCTCTAAGGCCAGCTGGGCCTCCCCTCCTCAGGCTCCTCTGCCCAGGGCCACTTGTGATGTGGGACTCCGAGATCACCCTGTGTCACCAGGGCCCTGTGTCACCAGGTTGAAGGACCGGAACTGCAGGCCAGCTCATCTGAGAGGCAGGGTGGCTGTGGCAGCAGCTGCATCGTGCAGGAGAAACGTGGCCAGAGGCACACCCTGGTCACTGCCGGTTGGGGACTGTGTCCTCGGGGAGTGGGCAGAGAGGGTCAGTGGTGGTCAGCGCACCGTCCACAGGGCAGTGTCGGAAGAGCCATGTCTCGCCAGCCCCACAGAGTTGCCCCACGTGGCTTGGGCCTGTCCAGCCTCCACGTCTCTCTGGGAGCCTGGGGGGCTTTTCTCATCTTCACACACGACCCAGTTTGTGAAGTGCACAGTGGCTTTCGGGAGTCAAGTGTTAAATGACGTTGGCCGTCAGTCCCCGGACAGGTGGGCCTCGAGGCGTCCTGGCGTCTCCCTGTGAGGGGCTGTGCTGCTGCTTCTCCTTCTGTCCATCCCAGACGCTGGCCACGGCAGGAGAGGGCCACGGAGCGAGGGTGTGGCCTGGGTCTGGAGCCTGGGCCTGGCTCGAGTCCCCCTGCGAGCCGGGCGTGTGCTCCTGCGCGTGTGTGCACGTCTGCAGACCCAGGCGGGCAACAGGTGCTCTCGCCTGGGGACTCAGCCCCCACGTGGGTCACTGCCACGTCCCTTCCAGGTGAGCTACCAGCTGGGCAGCGTCATGGACCTCTTCACCACCAGCCTGTCCCTCGCAGGCCTGAAGCCACCTGGCGACAGGGCCATCGACGGGCTCGACCTCCTCCCCGCCATGCTGCAGGGCCGGCTGACCAACAGGTTGGTGTGGACGGATGCCCCGCCCCAGGCATCCCCAGCTCCAAGCAACGGGGCCTGGAGCTGCTGGCCAGGCCGAGGCTCCCAGCCCCAACACAGCAGGGCTCGCACTCGGGAGACAGGGTGGCTTGTGGCCTGGTGACCCTGGGCCCTGTTCATGGGGAGGGGCTGGGGGGGTCTGGGCACAGGGGCGCCCTGTCCCTCCGGAGGGCGTCACGCAGCCCGGGGCAGGGAGGACGGGACACTCGCTGCCTGTGTCTCCACCCCCCAAATCCCTGCCTCTCTGACACTCAACCTCGTGCCACATTCTTGGTGTCCAAAGTCTGTTTCTTACCACCTGAGACCAGCCACCGTTTTGCTCAAACCAACCAAGTTTTCTGGGCGGCTCTGAGGGGTACGGACTGTAAAAGCCGCATAGCAACAGGAGGGGGGCTGCATGGGGGTGCCGTCTGCACGTGGCCCTGGCTGGGGGAGGATTTGCCATTTGTCCTCTGGAAACCGGCCCAAGTCCAGTCACTGCTGGGCAAAGGATGTGCCGGCTCCATCCCGGCCCCCACGGCTGCGGCGGGTCCCATAGGCCCACCTGGACCCCCTGGGTCCCCAGCACCCTCTGGACCTACCACCTTTCACGTGATCTCCCAGCATGAGTCTGATGGGAGCCTGTGACATCAACTGAGCTCAGCTGGCAGCGCAAGCAGCTCCCACACGTGGACTGGCGCGTCTCTGCCGCTGTTACACGACCCTCCCCTCCCCTGACAGGCCGATATTCTATTACCGGGGCAACACGCTGATGGCGGTCACCCTCGGCCAGTACAAGGCTCACTTCTGGACTTGGACCAACTCCTGGGAGGAGTTCAGACGGGTACGGGGCTCGGGGCGCAGGCGTGGGGGACCCCGTGGAGCTGCATCCTGGGGGGCCCGAAGCTGGGGAGCCGGGCAGGGCTCTGCTGCCACCTCAGGTGGACACAGGCTGGGTCTAGGGATGGGGAGGTGCCTCTCTGTGCCCCGAATGTGTCAACAGGAACAGCCTGGGGCTGGACACGCCCTCTAGGAAGCCCCACCCCCTCAGGCCACCCTGACCTCAGAGAGGGAGCCCTGCAGGGTGGGCCCAGCTGGGCCCAGGTCACGTGGCCCCGCCAGGCTGGAGGTGACAGGGCCGTGGCCGTCAGTGTCCTTCCCCCACCCCACCCCGGGTGCCTCCAAGGGCTGGAGGGAGCAACGCCACCTGCAGGGGTCGAGTGGTCCTGGTGCTGGGGCCCCGCCCCTGACACTGCTCCACAGGGCGCCTGGGCCTTCGCCCCCGGCCTCGCCCTGTCCCCGCCCCACGATCCCAATTAGCAGGATCTTAATTAAGCAGCTCATTTGATTTGCTGCGGTCCAAGCTGTGGTCTGAGTCGTCTGTCTGGACTTGAGTCCTTCCCGCTAACTGCTCCACGCCTCTGCGCTGAATGTGGTTATGTCCCTGTCGGCAGCTCGCGTTGTTCCCCAGCTGGTCCACTCTCCAGGGCCAAAAGGTCACCCACTTTGGACCACTTTGGTGCCCACTGCTGGCTGCCCGGAGCCACTCAGAACACAGCCCCTCCTCTGCAGCCACGATTCAGGAGTCCCCGGCTCAGGGCAGATAAGTGGGCGGCTGTCCCCTGAGACGTGCGGGACACAGGGCAGCCTGGGACAGAGCTCAGGCCTCATGTGACCCCCCAGCCCACTGTCAGTGGGCGTCAGAGCCCCCAGAGGGCACCGAGGACTGGCACTGTGCCACACGTACCTGGGCTGTGAAAGGAGTGTTAGCGTGTTACCCACCTTCCCGCTCTTCTCTGTTTCCTTGATCGTGGGTATTTTTTCTTTTTTACATTTTTTATTTTCTTTTATTTCAAAGTATTACGGGAGCACAGAGGTTTTGGTTGCAGAAATTCCTTTTGTACAGTTTGAGTCAAAGTTACAGTGTGCACATCCCCCAGCCAGTGTGCGTCGTACCCGTTAGGTGTGAATTTGCTCGTCCCCTAACCGTGGTTATTTTTAAGCCCTCACCGCTGCTGCTCGAGCCGGTTGGCGGGTACTTGGGTCCTGTGTCGGCTCCTGTCTTCGTGTTTCTTGGGGGCTTCAGGCCTCGAGGTCCCCTCACCTTCCAGATGCCCTCCGGGAACAGCGCTGTCGCGGTCTTCCTCTCCCCCTCGGCAGACAGCGCTTTCCTCTGTGACACTGGCAGCATCAAATATGTGATTTAAAGATTTTAAAGACGCTCACCTGCCCCCCCACCCCAAGGAGAGCAACACATAAACACTCGGGTGAGCAGGCAGCTTGGGGAGCTGCTCTGGGGCCGTGGACCGTGGGGCGGCTCCGCCCCCGCCAGGCGGCCAAAGAGCTCCCCACCCGCCTGCGCTCCTTCCTGCAGCACCCAGCACCCAGCACCCTGCGGCGGCGGCACAAGGGGGACGCCTCACAGGGCTGCCCTGGGATCCCCAGGGCCTCACTCACCTTCCCTCCTGCCTCCCTGCAGGGCGTGGACTTCTGCCCCGGCCAGAACGTCTCCGGAGTGACGACGCACAGCCAGGAGGAGCACACGGAGCTGCCCCTGATCTTCCACCTGGGCCGGGACCCGGGGGAGAGGTTCCCGCTCCGGTGAGTCGGGGTGCGGGGGGGTGAGGGGGTGCAGCACCCGTGAGGCTCAGCTGGGCCCAGGCTGCTGCCCACACAGTTATTTTTCTCATCTCGGAGTGATTCTGGTACTTTCCGCCAAACCCAAATCCCCGTTGGCAATTCCTTAGGAGCCACACAGAGACCCCACAGCCCCCGGGGTCCCCCTCCCGCCTCCCTGCTCTGCCCAGGGGCTCCTCCAGCTCCCTGGGTCTCACGTGCCACAGACCTGTCTGCGTTCTGCCCCATCAGTCACGCGGGGTCTGGGGAAGCCCAGGCGCGCGGGGAGTGGCCGCCCAGGGGGAAGCCAGGCCTGAGGATGGAGCGCGGCCCCCGCTCTGCTCCCAGACCTTGGTTTTCACGGAGCTGATGAGGGAGCAGCAGAGACCCACATGGGACATGGGTGGCAGTGCTGCAACCAAGGCCCACCCTGAGGCTCCTGTCGTGCCACCCGGGACCCCTCAGGCCCCTTCTGTCCCACGGGAACATCACCTGACTCAGAAGCCCAGGACGGTGACTTTGGGAGCAAATACAGAGACGTCTCGGACGGAGCAGCGTCCGCCAGGCCCAGGCGCTGCTGGCACCTGACTACATGCGCTTACTCGAAACGGGCCCTTTGCCGGCGCAGTTAACACTCGGGTGGGAACGAGATCGCCCTGGGGCAGGATGGGCCTAAATGCAATGGCAGGGCCCTACGTCCAGAGAGGAGGCAGAGGCCATGTGAGTGAGCGGCCACGTGAGTGCGCGGCCACCAGAGCTGGAAGAGGCGACAGGGAGCCGCCACTGCCACATCTTGATCTCCGGCCCTGAAGAGGACAAATGTCAGCTCTGGTCATTGTTGCAGCAGCCTCAGGGGACCTAGCCCCTGTGACCTTTCTGTGGCACTGGGGACACCTCTGGGTCACCACAAACCTCAGGGCTGGAGGGACAACCTGGATGTGCCGCCTGCAGAAGTCACTGCGCAGCAATAGCCCCAGCTGTGAGACGCTGTTGGCCACGTGAGCAGACCACAGCCCGACCACGCAAGACACGCAGCCACCCCGCACCCTCCCCCGAGGCCCGCGGGCCCCAGGGACCAGCCCAAGGTCAAAGCCTGGATTTGCGCTGCCCACTGGCGTTGGCTCATTGGGTCCCCAGGGGACTCCCTGTGACCGCTCCCACCTGCTCTCTCCCGTCTGCCCTCCTCTCTGCAGACGCCGCAGAACTGGAGACGTGCGGTTATTTCAGAGCATCCCGGGCCAGCGGGCACGAGCAGGGCCCTGTCCCAGGCCAGATGCTCCGGCGTGGCCACCTGCCCTTGGCCGCTCCTCAGACGCAGACACACGTGTGCTCTGGAGGGAGCCCTGGCCAGCGGGGAGGACGCGGGGGCAGGCGGGGCTGGAGCAAGTGCACCTGCCGACGCGTTTGCCCAGAGTCCTGCAGAGACACAGATGCGCCCGAGACCCTCCTCTGGGTTAAAAGCGCACCGTGAGACCAGGGGGCCTGCGCGGCAGAGCCAGGAGCTGAGGGACGGGTCAGGGCTCCACACACCCCGGGCGCACCCAGAAGTCCCCTCAAGAGGCCGGGCCAGCGAGAGCAGGGGAGGATGAGGATGCACGTTCCTGCGTGCGCCAGACGTCACTTCCACGTCAAACTCCATCTGTAGGGAAGGTTCTGGTGCTAAAAGCCGCTTCTCAGTCTGTGGGCGTCAGGGCAGAGGGGCTGGACTCGGGGGCCGAGCTCCGCCAGGAGGCTGCTGGGCTGGTGCTGGCGCCATTGGGGAGGGCCGCCACCTGGCCGCAGCCACCACGAGGGTCCCGCAGGCCACGTCTCGCTTCCAGGAAGAGTCGGCATCCCCAGCCCGTGAGGAGCAGATCATGCCACCCTCGGCCGCCCAGCGGACACAGTGACCAGCTTGTCCCTCCGCCTTTCCAGGCCCGGCCCCTCCCAGCCCTCCTGTGCTCCAGCCCAGGAGACCACAGCGGCGTGACCGGGCGCTCGTGTTCTCTCTCTCCCTCCCTCCAGCTTTGACAGCGCCGAGTACCTGGACGCCCTCAGCAGGATCAGCCCCGTCATCCGGCAGCACCAGGGGGCCTTGGTCCCTGGGCAGCCCCAGCTCAACGTGTGTGATCGGGCGGTCATGGTGAGTGGCTCATCCTCGGGAGCCGTGTCTGGGCTGCGGCCACCACGCTGGGCTTCTGTCCCCGAGCACCACCCATATCCTCGCAACACGGCCGACTAGGGCTGCAACCCAGCGCCCCAGGCATCACCCACGGCCCAGGGGACACCATGCTGGGGCCCACAGGTCCCAGGACAGGTGCAGCCAGTCTGTCCCACTGAGTGTCCCTGCCCTCCTCCCTGAGGAGCCAGGGAGGGTCGGCACAGAGCTGAGGGTCCGGGCGCCCCTGACCCGTGGCCCACACGTGGGGTTGCGTCTCCTCGCTGGCATGGGAGCCCCACGATGGCTCCTGCACCCCCAGGCTCTGTCCTGCTGGAGGCGGGTGCCAAGCAGGTATGTGGTGCTCCCCTGTGGGTGGTGGTGGCCCCAGGGCCTGCCTGGCTTGGTCCCACTATGCCTCCTGGGTGTGCGGCGGCCATCGGCGGCCACTTCTCAGCACAGGGCAGGCTCCCGACAGGGACAGGCCTTGATGGCAACTCTGACGGGTCGCACCCACGTGGCCCTCGCTCTTGCCTGACAGAGATGGTAACACGTGTGTGCGGCGTTCCTCCTGGGTGCCCCGGCAGAGCGCAGCTGAGATGGCTGCACCCAGCCCCCGGGCCCTCGCCCCACTCACCCCATTCCACACATGCAGGCACGGCCACCCGCAGCCCCTGGGTGCTGGAGTCGGCATTCAGGGCTGCTCTGAGAATGGCGTCGTCTTAGCCATCTGCAGACAGTCAAATGTGGGTTCTTTCCGTGGCTTAACATCCCATCCCAGCGTCAGGGTCAGTGTCAGACAAGACGGCAGCTGTAGGAGCCACTTGGCGCCTGTTGCTGTCTTCTCTGAGCAGCGGGCGTTGGGGACACCGTGGCTCCCTGGCAAGCTGTAGGGGTGGAGCACGGCTGCCAGACGGCTGGCGCCCCGGGGGAAGGCAGTTGCTCTGAGCACGCAGAGTGCCCGTCGCGCAGCCAGGGGAGACACTGCACAGGGTGTCACAAGGGTTCTCCGAGCAGTGGGGACCACTGAGAGCAGTGGCCTTGTCCAAGGCCTCAGAGATGGCCTGCCCTGTGGGCGCCATTTAGGACTGGGCTGGGCAGGGCCACCTCAGCTGGGCGCCTGGTTGCTGTCCCCACACTGGTGCCTGTCTTCCCGGTCTCTCCATGGAAGACGTTCAGCCCTTCCCTCAGAAGGACACTGGGCAGCTGGCGTTCTGGCCTCTGCACTCGTGTGGGGAGAGCAGGTCACTGTCTCGGGACCACTGAGGTCTCCCGAGGACCCCCAGCCCTGGCGGAGCCTGGTCTGCTCTTCAGGCACGATCCCATCCCCGCGTGGAGGACCCAGTACCCGTACCCGGGTACAGGCCATCTCCAGGTGGCGGCCACTGCTTAGGGACTGGCACACAGCTGGTGCCGCCACCTCCTGGGCGGTGGGGGGACTGCCGCGACCAGCTGCACCCCACACTCTGGAGCGGGACCCAGCGAGCCGCTCAGACACTCTAGGACCAGCCGGGGGGTGGGGCCCAGACTCTCCACTGGGAGCCGCACGGACTTACACGCGTGCGCGGCACAAGCCCCTGTCCACATCTCCCCAGGACCCTGCACTCAGCTCTGCTTCCCCGAATTTCAGACCAGTGAGGTGAGGGCTCAGTGAGACCCCTCTGGGTATCCGAGACAAGACTCAGTCCCCACGTGGCCTGTCCCAGCCCCTGAGCCACGGCCACTTGTCCCACTGCCACCAGACACTGAGCAGCCTTCAAGAAAGCCGGTTGGGGGGATTCAGATTCAGTGCCATGCCCTGCCTGCTCCTCTGCTGTCCCTCAAGGCTGGGAGCAGCTTCCTCATCCAAACCGGATGCTCAGGCCAGCAGCCAGGCCTGTGAGACCACTGGGAGGGGCTGCTCACACCATGTGCCCGAGGCTGGGGGAGGGGAGGCGGGGAGTGTCATCGCTGCTCCGAGATTCACGTTAACACCAAAATCTAAGGTCTGTCCCAAGGAAATGCCCCTGGGCAACCTGGGTCTCCCTCCACCGCACGGCTGGGGCCTGGGTGAGGTCCCAGCAGCCCGGCAGGTCTCCTCTGCGGGGCACGAGTCTTCCTCGCAGATGCAAGGAAGAACTTGCTCACGCAAAGCAGGTCGGGGCCCCACTGAGGGCGGCAGCTGCTCTTCCCCAGGCTGCCGGACGGAGCACGAGGCTGTAGCCTTTCCCTGGCACAGCTGGGTGTGTGGAGGTCCCCGACTGGTTTACTTGGACACGTGGCTGGGACAAGGGCAGCTGTAGCATGTTCCCGCCATGGCCACCCACACCCTGATCTTTCCGCTGGCCCTGGCCAGCCCTACCCTTCTCAGGGCCCAGTGGGACTGGACAGGAAGGCACCGCCCCCCAAGTTCCCAAGACTCTTGGTGACGAGGTGGACACAGACATTGTCTCCTTGCTGTGGGCAGTCCGGCCGGGGGTCCGGCCTGGGCGGGGCAAGCATCTGGAAGTGCTTGGAGTAACCGCATGTTCCTGTCCTCAATTCTCATTCCCCAGAACTGGGCGCCCCCAGGCTGTGAGAAGTTGGGCAAGTGTCTGACGCCCCCGGAGCCTGCCCCGGAGAAGTGCTCTTGGCCCCACTAGGTCTGCTTGGACCCAGGGATCTGCAGTTGGCCCTGCAAGTGCCTGGGGGCAGGAAGGCTCTGGCCACGGGGCTCCGAGTTGGGAAAGTCCCAAGGGCCTTTGTCCCTGCCTGCGCCAGACAGCACTGCGGCCAGCAGTGGGACCTGCACAGCTACACCTGCCCTGGCTCTGCTCCCCCAACCCACAGTCCCCAGGCCCCAGCCCCGCAGTCTCATGTCTCCCCCCTGGCTGGCCTTGTCCAGGGTGCGGCACATCACTCCAGGCCCCGGGGGTGGGACTCACGGCCCTCGAGTTGAAGGTGACAGTGCCCGTCCTGTGCTGAGCCCTCAGTGCTGGCGTGGACCACCCCTGCCCCCCAGCACCACCCACCCCACACCCTCCAGGGTCCCCTTCTCCCTGCTCCCAGGAACTGGGGCTGTGACAGGAGGGCGTGGGGGCGGAGAAGGCCTCCTGACCTGGGGCCGGGACAGCTGAGGCACGACCCACACGCTCCCAGCTGGTGGGGACAGCTCGTGTCACTGCTGCCTCAGCACGCAGCGTGTCCAGACGTGGGGACAGCCCCTCGCTGGCCCCGGAGAGCTGGAGACGCCCTCCAGCGCCGCCTGCCCTGCGTGGAGCGAGTCTTGGTCCGTGGGGCTCCTGCGCCCAGGCTGGACGTGGAGAGGAAAAGGACCGCGGAATAAAGGAATGGGGCGTCTAGCTCTGCTGTCTTGGTTTTTAAAAAGCGAGATTGTGCCTCGGGGAGTCCCGGGGTACTGGTCCTCTGGGGCGGCGGACGGAGGGCGACGCCGCCAGGGCCCCGGTCTGGCTGGCCCGGCTGGGGCGGGGAGACTGGGGGTCAGGACTAGGACTGAGCCCGCCCCAACCCGTTCCCACCTCCCTCGCACCGCGGCTCAGCCCGCAACGGGCCTGGGCCTGGGCAGGCCGGACGCGACCACCCGGCCCGCAGCGAGGAGGGCGCCACGATTCGCGCCTCTGTCCGGTTCCCCCGTGCCTGAGAGGGGGACGCGTCTGTTCAGCGCTACAGGGAATCAAAGCGCGCCAAAAAATGGGGGCACCTAGAATTCGACGAAGTACGGTAATACTTCCTGGAGACGGACCGGGCCCCCGCCCCCGAGCAAGCGCTCGGCCCCGCCCCTTCCCGTGGACGCTCCGCCCCCGCCCCGCGCATGCGCGCCCGCGTCCCCGGCGCGTCACACGCGGCCATGGTGGAGCCCGAGCGGTCCGAGCTGGAGCTACTGGCGCAGCGGATCCGCATCTTCCCCGACTTCCCCTCGCCCGGCGTGCTGTTCAGGTGCGAGCGCGGCCCGGCCCTTGCCCTGCCCTGCCCGCCCGCGGCGCGCTCACCACGCTGTCCCCGCGCAGGGACGTGTCGCCGCTGCTGAAGGACCCCGCCGCCTTCCGCGCCTCCATCCGCCTCCTGGTGCGGCACCTGCGGGCGGCGCTCGGCGACCGCATCGACTACATAGCTGGTGAGCGGGGCGGTGGGACCGGGCCCCTCGGGACCGCTCGGCGATCGCCCGGGCCCCCCTCACCGCGACCACCCGCCCCGTGCTCTCCCGCAGGCCTGGACTCGCGGGGCTTCCTGTTCGGGCCGTGCGTGTCGCAGGAGCTGGGCCTGGGCTTCGTGCCCATCCGCAAGCGCGGGAAGCTGCCGGGCCCCACCGTGAGAGCCTCGTACTCGCTGGAATACGGGACGGTGAGCGGCGGGCGGACCCTTCCGTTCCCAGGCAGCTCGGGGAGGTAACAGCTCACGTGGAGCTCAGAGGGGTTGGGACGGGCGGTGGTGGCCACTTGTCAGCTCCCAGGCTCTGCACACGAGGCCGGCCCCTCTCCGTTTGACTCTGAGGCCACACACCTGCCTCCTGTGTCCTCCGTGGAAGACTGAGGCCACACCGGCTTCCTGTCTGCAGGCCGAGCTGGAGATCCAGACAGACGCCCTGGAGCCTGGGCAGAAGGTGGTGGTTGTCGACGATCTGCTGGCCACTGGTGGTGAGGGTCGTGCCCAGCACACAGCTGAGGCTCCCGAGGGCCTGGCCCGGGTGCTGGGGGGAGGGAGGGTGCCTCTCCACGTGGGGTGGGGACTCTGCAGTCCCAGTCTCACCCTGGGCTGGCCTGGAGCGTGGGCCCTGCAGCCCAGCTACAGCCAGGGGCCTCGCCCGCCCCGTCCCGCAGGAACCATGCGAGCTGCCTGCGAGCTGCTGGGCCAGCTGCAGGCCGAGGTGCTGGAGTGCGTGACCCTGGTGGAGCTGACCTCCCTGCGAGGCCGCGAGAAGCTGGGGCCAGTGCCCTTCTTCTCCCTCCTGCAGTACGAGTGACCCTGTGGCCTGCCAGCTCCCCTTCAGCCGGGAAAGTGTCAGCCCGGAGCAACCAAAGTGACCTTTGCTGGGCACCATGGCCACTGGCTGCCGAGTGACACCCCAATGCCCTGGGGTCCTCTTAGAAGTGCCAAAGCCTGGAGCAGGTGCCCTGGGGCACAGCCCTGTGTGCGGCCTATGTCCAGTTAAAAACTCAGCAAGACAACACAAGTAAACGTCTCTGCTACACACGGTGTCTCCTGTCATGCTATCGCCCAGCGCAGGAGCCCTGGGACCAAAGGCCAGTGCCTCAGCCTTCTGCGTGCAGTGGGTGGCAGCAGTGCCGGGACTGGGCAGGGTGCGCGGCGCTCACTGCGGTTCTCCCCTCACGGGCTGTGACCTCCACTCAGGTGGGAACGGGCCGTGTGGGTGGTGAGGGGCGTGTGCACGAGTCACAGCCATGAGGCGGCAGGTGCTACCTGCATTGGTTTTCAGTTGCCACAAACTTCATGACTTAAGCACAACTTAATTATCTTAGGGTGGGCCGGGCGAGGTGGCTCACGCCTGTAATCCTAGCACTCTGGGAGGCCGAGACAGGATGGCTCTGAGGTCAGGAGTTCAAGACCAGCTTGAGCAGGAGTGAGACCCCGTCTACTAAAAATAGAAAGAAATTAGCGGGACAACTAAAAATATATAGAAAAAATGGTGGCATATGTGTGTAGTCCCAACTACTTGGGAGGCTGAGAAAGAAGAATCGCGTAAACCCAGGAGTTTGAGGTTGCTGTGAGCTAGGCTGACGCCATGGCACTCACTCGAGCCGGGGCAACAGAGTGAGACTATCTCAAAAAAAAAAAAAAAAATTATCTTAAGAGTCGCAAAGGTCAGAAGTACAGAGATCAAGGTGTTGGCAGGCTGGGTCCTTCTGGGGGGTCCAAGGGGCATCTTCCCTTGTCTCCCAGGGCTGCCTGCACTCCCTGGCAGGGTGGCACCTCCCTCTGCCTCTGGTCTCCAAGAAGGACCCTGTGATGACCCTGGGCGCATGCGGGCCCTTTCCCAACCTCACCTCCAAACTCCTGGCGTGATCGGTTCCTCTGCTGTGAGGTCACGTGTTCACAGGTTCCAGGATTAAGATGGGGGACATGTCTTTGGGGTGGCACTCTGTCAACCACACTCCGCGACCCTGCCCAGCCCCACGTCCCTGCCAAGTGCTATCAACAGCAACGAAGGCAGAATTGCCTGCAGAAACCGGTTTAATATCAACACACCGTACCCGAGACCAATGACACAGACCCACCACCCCCCGTCAGGAGATCCCTGGGAAGAGAAGAGCAAAGTGCGTTGAGTTCATACAAGGAATAAAACAAGCGCAGTGGCCCGGACCAGCGGGTCCCCAGCCCATGTGCTCGGCAGCAGCCGCCGGACTCACAGCCCCTCGGCGCGGGCGCAGAGGGCCAGGCGTGCGGTGACGCTGGCCAGGTCGGCGGCCTTGTCCAGCTTGACATAGGTATCTGTGCGAACGCGGTGGAGGCTGAGCCAGTCGGGCAGCAGCTCGGACAGGAGCAGCACGTGCTTCTCCATCTCCCCTGCGGAGAGAGGTGAGGCCGGCCCTGCGGCAATGCGACCCGGCCAGCCCCCCACCTCCAGGCGCTCTCTGCCTCAGGGCGGGGGCCCTACACCCTGTCTGCCGGCCTCGGCCTCGGGGCTGAGGGGTCTGAGCAGAGGCCAAGCCTGGGGTGGCTGTCTGTGCCCTTGAGGACTGGAGTGAAGCGGTGGCAGGGGAGCCCGGTAGGGGACGCGCTGCCAAGGCCCCGCGGGAGGAGGCCCGAGCAGCTGCGGGACCCGCATCCCTGTCCTGGTGGCCAGAGTCCAGGATTGGACAGCTCACAGCGAGCCTGGAGCCTGGGGGAGCTGGGATTCTGTTCTAACCAGGAATGCAGGGAAACAGGCCAGGGGTGTGAGGGGGGCCCGGGGAGCCGCCTCAGGAGGCTGCAGGAGTGGAGGGGGCAGGCAGAGGGGGCCTCGAGGAGCACGCGGCATCCGTGCGCATCTGGTGAACAAACAGATCCACCGTGGACGCCCCGTCAGGAGGCTGGAGAGGCGGTCGCAGGACCACTGTGGGGGAGCCCGTGCCCCACTCCACCTACCGGGGCTCATGGTGGCACAGTAGCTGCCCACCATCCGGGCGCAGGCCACCGCCATGGTGAGCGCCGGCTTGCGCTCGGACACAAAGACGCCGCGCAGCACGCGGGCCAGCTCAGGCAGCCGCTCCAGCCTCTGTAGCCGCAGCTCCTGCTCCGGGCGCCGTGTCATCTGTGCCAACTGCTTCTGTGCCTCCTTGGCCCGGACCTGGGGTGGATGCGGGAGGTTGGTCCGTGGGCAGCGGGTCACCCCAGCCCCACAGCACCCAGCTGCCCGTCACTGACTCACCCGCGCCAGCAGGTCCTGGGACACCCCCTTCAGGGCGTGGGTTGGGGTGGTGGGTGGGGTGGCTGGCAGGGTGGCGGGCAGGGCAGGGCTGCTGGGCTCAGCCGAGCGCAGGGCCAGCTGGCTCAAGGCCTTCTCCATCTGTGGGGCGACGGTCAGAGGGGATGTCACAAGAGGCAGTGCACCCAGCCCTGCCAGAGGAAGCCCCTCACCCCCTGCCTGGACCCTCAGCCCCAGAGCCCCCCAGCTTCTCCAGGCCCAAGAGGAAGCCTGTGCTGGGTGACTCGGGGTCCCGGCCCGCGGTGCTGCCTGCTGGGGGGCACTTCCCCGCGTGGGCGCAAGCAGCTGTGCGGGCACATCCCCTGCATCTCTAGACCCCCAGCCGAGCACGAAGCCAGACAGGGTGTCGGGTACCCCTGTGGAGGCTCCGCCCTTACATCCGCCCCGTGGGGTGAGGCTGGCCCCACCCAGAAAGGGGGTTGGGTCAGGGCCCGTCAGCCTCACCCTAGGCGACACCAGGCTGCGGGCCCGGGCCAGCACCTCCTGGGCGGAGGTGAGTTTCTCCGTGGTGGGCGGCTGGGGCAACTCGGCCGGCTCGATGTCGGGCACCTCATCCACGCTGAAGCGTGGGTGCCAGCGGGTCAGCTGGTCATCGGGCACCTCCATGGGGGGGCTCAGGGAGGCGAGGAAGGCCTGCGGGAGAAGGGGGTGGGCAAGGGCCCCACTGGGTGACCCGGGACACATGTGAGACATGGGCTGTCTGAGCTGTTCTGGCTGGGCAGCCTTGGGCATGTCACTAAACCTCTCTGTGCCCACGCGCTCATCGGAAGAAGGCACAGGCCCCGCGGTCGGCTCTCACTCGATGCCGTCACGGGCCTTCTCAGGGCCTGAGGCTGCAGCCCCGAGCTCAGGGCAGACCCGGCGCAGGTCTGCGTCCACAGGCAGCCGGGCAACAACAGGGTACACCCCCCACCCATGAGACAGCGGTGCGGAACCAAGGAGAGGAAAACTCCAGAACTCAGCCTCTGGGTGGGGCTGCCTGTGGCAGGGGTGCTGTGTGCACCACACAGGTGACAGGCACAGCGCTCAGGCAGCCTGCGGCGCGGCCGCCTTTGTCTGGCAGGGACCGGGTGCGCTGGCCTCGCCTCTGCCTGCCGCGCCACTCACCCTGTGGTGCTCCTTGGCTCGCTCGAGCAGCCGCCACCTGAAGACCTGCCGCCGCTGCAGGAGGCGCGAGGCCGTGAGCTGGGGGGCTGCACCGCCAGCCTCTGCGGGGAGAGTCCAGGCTTGAGCCCAGGTCACAGCCGCCTGGCCCGTGACCGCGGTTCCCGGCGCGCTGTGCCTCACACCCACCCTCAAAAGCGCATGGGTCACAGGTGAGGAAACCGAGGCCCTGGGCCCAGCACGCTCACCCTGGTCCAGCAGCGGCTCGATGGTGAGCTGGTAATCGGACCTCTTGACACCGTCCTTGAAGGTGGGGACGTTGCGCTCCTGGCGGAAGCGGTAGGACATGGGATACACGGTTTTGATCTGGCCGACGTTGCGTTCCTCAAAGCGCCTGCGGGAGGCGGCGCCAGGTCAGGGGGACGCCAGGGCCGACAGCGAACCCGGGCGGCCCAGCCCCGGCTGCAGGCCACTCACTTGCGCGTCATGTCCTGGACGCCCTGCTTGACCTTGGCGAAGGTGGCGGTCTCCGAGCGGTTGTAGAGCATGCCCACGATGGTGTCCATGCTGCGGAACATCTCGGCCAGCACCTGGTACTTGTAGGGCAGCACCAGCCCCGGAGGGCCGGGCTGGGCCAGGGCATGGAAGCGCTGGTAGGCGGGCAGCTGCTCGCCGCTGTCGGGGGGAGAGCCGGCTGGGGAAGAGCAGCAGCCACACGCCCCTCCGTGCCCAGGAGCAGGCCGCAGGCCAAGGAGACCCCACACGGCCGTTTACGGTGCCCCCGACACCCGCTGTCTCGTCAGGAGTGGCCTCGGCGTGACAGCAGACCCTGGCTGCACACTCAAGCCCCTGGGGTCTCCCGGCCGGCGGCCTCGGCTCTGAGGAGCACAGGGCGGGACGCACAGCAAATGCCCATGACCACGGGCCGTCCACAGCACCCGGGTCCACCAGAGCCCACGAGGCGGCAGTTACCAACCCGACAAGTGGACGCCGGGGCTAGGGTCGTGGGCAGCAGGCTGGGCTCTGTCGACTGCACCAACTTCTCCCTGGAAGGAGCAGCCCGGCCCTCTGCCCACTTGCCCCTGCGTGGCCACCCACCCGGACTCACCATGGCTGCTCTGGACGGCCCTCAGCCCCCGGCGGGCCGGATCTCTCGGCATCCTTCTGGGCACTGGCCTTCAGCGCCTGGACCCGCGCCTCCAGCACCCGAGCCCGCTGCAGGCATGACTGCAGCTTGGAGATGGTGTCCTTCCGGGGGACCTGGGGACACAGGGTGCTGTCAGGCCAGCCAGTGGCCCCATGGCCGGTCGCCTGTGCCCTTGGTCCAGTGCCTCACCTTGTCCTGCAAGGCCGCCACGCTGGACGGCTGACGTGCTGAGAGGGCATCTTTCCGTATCTTCCTGCCCAGAGAAGAGCGGGCTGGGGAGCCAGGGGGAGTCGGGGAGCCAGGGGCGGTCGGGGAGCCCGGAGCAGTCTGGGAGCCAGGGCCAGGTGGGGAACTGGGACTGGAAACCTGGTGGGAAGGACCGAAAGGTGAACACATGACAAGACCCGGATGCACCTGGCTCTGCAGAAAGAGAACCTCTCGGGGTACCAGGGCGAGCCTTTCAGTTAAATGGACGCGCAGGGGCCTCGTTAATCAGGGTCTTTGCTGAAGCCAACCGGCAGGGACACGGTCCACCTCTGCTAGGCCTTCGGAGGTCCGACCCTCATCCAGGCTTGCAGATAAGCTGGGTCTCCCAGCCCGCCCCGGAGGATCTCCGGATCAAACGCGCCAGTGGCTTCTTCCCCAGGTCCCTGCAGCCGCTACGGGAGCCGGCGGGGTCCCACCCGCCCCGGCCCTGGGACCCCGGGCTCCTCCTGCAGATCCCTGCACCCTCCTCTCCACGACGGTCACACCCCCGCCCCTGCACCCCACCCCAGCCCGGCCTCGGCGACCCCCGCAACCCGCCCCTCACCACTCCGGCCTCAGTTTCCCCCGCCCCCACCGCTCCGGCCTCAGTTTCCCCGGCCCTCACCCCTTCGGCGGCGGCCGACAGCCGCAGCCTTCTGCACGCGGGCGGCGGGGCCCCGGGGCGGGCGCGCTTGGCCGGGGCGCGGGGCGCGGGCTCGCTGGGGCGCGGGGCGCGGCCGGGCGGCTTGTCCCGCAGCGCGGCGCGGGGCCTGGGGCGGCGGCGCGCGAAGAAGTCGGTGACGCGGCGCTGCTCCATGTCGGCGGCGGCGACGGGAAGCGCGTTTCCCGCCGGTTTTCGCGCGCGCGCGAGGCCCCGCCCGCGCCAGGGCCGGACCACTGGGTCGGGGCGGGGGCGGTGGGGTGAGGCGGGAAATGGACGCGCCCTGGCGCATGCGCGCTGGTGTGCGCCGCCGGCCCGCGCATGCGCCGGAGTGCGGTCGTGTGCGCGCCCGGCACAGGTCCGCGCGCGTCCCCTGCGCGGCTGCGCGTCCTAGGCGGTCCCGGCAGGATGGCGGGGTTGAGGGCTGGACTGCATTTTGTGTTTTAGGAACCGGATATCGCTCTCTTGCCCCGGCGGGGGTGCGGTGGCGTCGTCACAGCTCACTCCCGGCTCGGGCGGCCTCCTGCCTCAGCCTCCCGAGTAGCTGGGACTGCAGATGTGCACCACCAGGCCCAGCTCCAGCTAATTTTTCTGTTTTTAGTAGAGACGGGGTCTTGCTCTGTTGCCCATGCTGGTCTCATACTCCTGGCCTCAAGCGACCCTCCCTACTCAGCCTCCCAGAGCGCCGGGGTTACAGACGCGGCCCCGCGCCGGCCTGCGCACTGTTTTAGGGGTGAACGTTGTGATGCGTGACTCGGGTCTCGATTGTAAAGGGAGGGAGAACGAAAGAAAGAAACTGCCTTCAAACTGGCGGAGATGTTAGCAGTGTGAGTCCTTACAACCTAAAGCTTTCATTGTGTGAGAACGAGGCCTGAAGCTTCGCGTTTCTGGGAAACCTAAGACCCTGACGCTGGAGCCCCTCCTTCCAGGTGATGTCAGATAAAGGGCTCGGCTGGGGAACAAGCGGCCTGGCAGGGCCAGGGTGCGGGGAGGGCTCTACTTTTCCACTGTTTTCAAGTTTTCTGTAAAGAGCGTGAATTGTGCCTATTTAAAAAGAAAAAAGTTAAGTGTTTTGCAGATTGTCAGCCGGTCAAGAGATCAGCATAGAGGGTTGAGACCTGGATTTTTAAGGCTACATTGTGTTGAAGTTTAGTTCTGGCGTGGGTGCCCTGGGCCACGTAAAACGTATTGAAGTCGAGCAGTGGTGGGGTGGGGGCAGGAATTGACTTGCAAGGAAGGGGAGGGGATGTTCCCAGGTGCTGGGCACGGCCATGACGGGACTAGGGTTTCACAGGAGCAAGAATTGGTCAGGACGTGAGGGTACACTGAGATTTGCGCCTTCATCTAAAAATCAAACCGTAGACAGATACAGAACTCTGGTCAATGGCATGCGTGCGGAAGCATTCGGGAATGACAAGTCTCCGAGACTTGGAGATATGTTGAAGACGGGTAGATAAATACAGTAAAAACGGTGTGAACCACTGAGATAGCGTCTGAGTGGTGGGTACGTGAGTGCTTCCTGTGAGGGTCTCTCAACTTCTCTGTATCTTTGAAATTTTTGAAAATAGAACGTATTGAAACAGTGTATTTCTCATTCTGGGTTTTGGACAAGAAAGTCTGAAAGGTCCTGGGACCCAACAACCTGCAGCAGGGCTCAGTTAGCCCTTAAGGCACCTTCGTGAAAAACGCCTTGAGAAGTGGAGCCCGTGGGTCTCAGCCCACCACCCCCTGGGCCAGACCCCCGGGACAGGCCTTAACTTGCACAGTTTTGGTGCAGACCCTTACCCTTGGACCTCTTCAGCTGTAACGTTCTGTTCTATTCTAATTAGGGTGGGGATCCCAGCTTTTCTTAAAGGTGGTAGAAAGTGATCTGGGTGTCAGAGTGCAACACCGTCAGTTGTGAGGCTGCTATGCAGTAACAAGGAGAAACTTGTGACATTTTAGAGCCATAATGGCAGCGTAAGTTATAGGCACAGCCTCTCCTTAAGACCCGCTGCAGTTAGAGGCCCTGTTAAGTCTTTGGTCAGAGCTGTTCACCGGGTGGAGGGAACTGTCTCCTCCCCTGGTGACACAGTGCTCCCCACTGTCTGCTTCACATTTAGGAAATAGAGACACCTGTTCTCAGAGAGGCAGAGGGAGCTGGACCTAACCACAAGCGACTGTTCAGTATCTGGGCCCCAGCACTCCACTGGGTCTAGTCCCTGCTCTAGATAGATAAGCTGAGGGACCGGATGCTGCCGCGGCCTCGTCGGGTCCCCACAGTGCTGAGCAGGCCCCACCCACATTTCGCTTCTCTGGCCGCGGTGGTGGTACCGGAGGAGGACTTGGCTGAGTCTGGAGCCAAAGCTGAAGTCTGCTCACGGCACTAAAGAGAAGCCTCAGCGGGAGGCGGCCCTGCTCCCCCCAAGCGGGACGTGGCAACCACAGAGCAGGGGCTGCCAGCCCCAGCCAAAGCCCGCACGAGTTGGTTGCCGCCAGGAGAAGCCCAAAGTTGACCGCTGGTGGACCGTCTCCCCCATTTTAATGCTAAAAATCACGCCCCAGGGTGGAGATTTAACATGCTAATGAGACACGTGATGTATGAAGACGCGTGATCGCCGGATGGGCAGCTGCCGGCAAAACAACTCCGCTGGGAGCTGCGATTGCACTTCCGCTGCTCTCTGCACTTTGAAAGTTCCCCGGCCTTTTGCTTCCTGAGAATCTGGTTTCTCAGCCGGTTTGGAGAGCCGGTCGGGTTGCTTAGCCGGTGCTGCCTCCTTTTGTTCGAGCAAAAGCCAGGAAAGCTTTGCCTGCCTGCATTTCCTTTTCTGTCTCTTGCCAGTTTCCCTCGACTTGGGGAGCAAGAGCTGCCGGGTGGCGTCAGCCTGCCCGCCTCTGCAGGGCCACACAGTCCTGCGCTGGCCCCCAGACTGTGCCAGGGCCACCTCGGGAGGGACCCCCTTCCCACCCAGCCACCACCCGACTGTGTGGCTTCTGTCACCGTTTACCACAGGGGTGCCTGCCGGGAGTCCTGGGAGGGAAAGTGTGTGCACAGAGCTGCTGTCACCTTGGCCAGCCCCGGAGCACGAGCTGGGGCAGAGGCAGGGCCTGGCAAGCCCTGCGTGGCTCTGGAATGGGCTAAACCCTAGGGCAGCTGGCTGGGGTCTTGTGGAGTCCAGGACATGAGTCTGAAACGTCTGGCCCCGTGTGGGGGCAGAGGCTTGGTTCTAGGGGTGTGGGGAGTTTGGAGGCTGGGGTATGGTGGCGTTCACCCCCCGACCAGCGAGTGGAGAGGGGGACGCCCGCAGAGCAGCAGCCTCAGGACCCGGCTTCCGTGCTACAGCCAGTGTCCCTCTGGTGGCTCAGAGACCGGCTGTGCCAGTTGTTCAGTGTTTTCCCTGTCCCCCTGGAGAGTCGGCCTTTTGGAGTGGCTTCAGCCTTAGAGTCCTTCTCAGAAACATGCCTTGCACTGGACGTGGTGGCTCACACCTGTAATCCCAGCACTCTGGGAGGCCGAGGTGAGGGGATCGCTTGAGCCCAGGAGTTCAAGACCAGCCTGGGCAACATAGTGAGACCCTGTCTCTACAAAAAATAGAAAAATTAGCCGGGTGTGGTGGCACATGCCTGTAGTCCCAGCTACTCAAGAGGCCGAGACAGGAGGATTGCTTGAGCCCAGGAGTTCAGGCTGCAGTGAGGGATGAGGGAGCCATTGCTCTCTGGATAACAGAACAAGACCCTGTCTCCAAAATACATATATATACACACACACACGTATATATTGCCGTGCTTGGCTACTGTGACGGAGTCAGTGGCCACGTTTGTGCTGTGGGACGTTGCCTTCTGGTCACAGGTGACTGGACAAGATGTGCACAGCCAGTCAGCCCCTCTGCTGGGACCGTGGCCTCTGGAGCTGGAACTGCCGTCAGCGTGGTGTGAAGACGCGACGGCTAACGCAGGTGGTTTCAAATCGTTTCCAGCTTGGTCTCTTGTGAGGCCTCCAGCCATTCCTGATGCCCCAGACTTGGATGAAGCAGCAGACTCCTGCCCAGATATTTGCCTCTTTTGCTTAAAGTGCCTCTGAATGGGTTTTTCTTTCTTCCAGTCCAAGGAGCCTTAATGAAAGCATGGTCACAAAGGTCGATCCATGTGTGTCTGCATTAATAGAGGTATAGGGTCTAGAATAAGGGAGGTGAAAACCCTTTTCTGCTCTGTTGTGTCCCGGTTCCGCCTGAAGGGTAATGCTGGCTCGTAGGTATGGAATGCCGGGGGACCTGGCGCGGCTGGAGTGCCTTCAGGAAGCAGAGATCAGATGGCAAAGGGGCCGAAACCCTGTCTGTGGATGTTTCCCCTGGAAAAGGCTGGAGGCTGGGGTCTGTGCCTTTACTCCTTTGGTCAACCAGTATCCACGGGGTCCCCCAGGAGCCTGACCGCTGCGGACCCATTGCAGGGGCCCAGGGCCAACTGTGCACCAGGTCACCCAGGATAGATGAGGCCCCTGTGCTCCAGGAACTCACAGTTTTGCAGAGAGAGACCGAAACTAGTAAATAAAAGATAATTCAGATGAAAAAAATAAAACCTCGACCATGTGACTGAGTGACTGGGGAACTACTTATGTCCGAAGGGGCAGGAAGGCCTCTCAGAGGAGGTGACATGAGCTGAGACCTGAAATGGCAAGAAGGAGCTGCCATGGGGTGATCTGAGGGGAGAGTCGCATGTGCAAAGGGCCTGTGGCAGAGACGATGGTGGTGCCAGTGGCTGGAGTGGGTTGAGGGAGGTGGGGAGGCAGGCAGGCTGCATCACCTGGAGTCTGGAGAGCCACAGGCCACAAAGGTGAGGGGTGTGCTGCCACCTGCTCCACCCTTGAGCTGGCCCAGCTGGTCCAAACGCAGCAGTGTGGGCAGGAAAAGGCCAAGTCTGCACTCAGGCCGGGTCACTCTGCTTTCAGCCCCGAGCAGCCCCCAGGAGGGCCGGCCATGGAGGGTGAGTCAGCAAGGCACATATCGCGGGAGAACGGGCGGCGGTTGGCTGGTTCCAGGACTTCCTTCTCCCCACCCAGAGGGTGCCCCTCGTCCTCGGGACCGTCAGCCCTCTGCTCCCTCCCGGGCAGGGCCAGCGCGCTGCGGGGGCTGGGCAGAGACGCTCTGGTCTGCACCGTCTGTATCTGTGTCTGAAGCCCCTCAAGCCGGACTCATCTCAGGAGGCTGCTGCTGTGGTCGGGGCCACAGCGTCCGTAGCTGCTCGGCCTGGGCCTCAGCCTTTGTGGGTTCCATCCCGTCCCTCCCAGCGTCCCTCTGGCTGGGCTCCAGTTTCACCACCAAGATGGGGAAGGTGAAACCGCTGACAGTCTTGTAAAACGTGGGCTCATTTGGCGAATGCCAGTGACTGATCAGCCGTCTTCACCCCCACTTCCTCACCGCCGGCTGTCAGGGGGCTCCCGGCCACAGGACCCTGGGGTGCATGTCCCCGTGGCAGGGTCCTGACGCTAACCCAATTCGGCCGGCTGCTGCTGACCCTTGGTCCAGCACACGCTGGGCGCCAGCGGAGCTGGACGTGGCCTTTGATGGAAGCAAGTGGAGCCGGCGGGCGGGTGTGAGAGGACAGTTACTCAGGGCCGGAGGATGGGGATGAGGGGAGGGCTGGTTGTCACTGCATGTCACAGCTGGTGCATTTGGTGTCTTTGAGTACCTTAATTTGTGCACCCGTGGAAGGTAGGACATCACCTGCTGCTTTTCAGGTGTGACCCGTAAAGCAATGACTCACCTGGCCCTCATAGCTCGGCGGGGCTGGGCGGCCCCTCGTTTTACAGACAAGAAGACGGCTGAGGTCCCGGCGGTTCGGTGGTTTGTCCAAGTGCTTGAGGCAGGGAGGGGCGCAGCCGGGCAGCCCCAGGACTCATCACCACTGGCGCAGAGCGAGGCGGGAGGGACTGCAGGCCTCCTCCCGCGCCCGCCCCGGACTCCGCTGCTGGCCTGGGGCTGACAAAGGAAGGGGGGTTTCCGCTGCCGAGAGGAGAGGGCTCTTGGCACAACAGTGTCTGGCAGAGCCCGCTCTGTGCCTAGGTGGCCCTAAGGAAGACCCCGGGCCCGCTGGCCGGGGCAGGCAGACACTGGTTTCTGCCGGTCGTTCTGTTCTTTGCTCCCAGGACAGGGTGCGGGGAGACCAGGGCAGCACGTACCCATGGAAATGAACAGCTCTCCGAACCTCGCAAAACCTCTGGCCAAGGGTCCGGAAAACAACAAGCTGAAGGAACTGAGACGGTGGCTGCCTCGGGGAGGGACCCTGGGCAGGAGGAAGACTCAGAGCCGACTGCTTGAAATTATTTTAACCACGTATGTGTTTCTCGAAATTGTTTGTTGTAGCAAAAATACGTCAGTCTGCCGTTTTAACCATTCTTAAGTATATAATCTAGGGACATTAAGCACACTCGCTACTGTTATATAGCCATGACTACTATTTCCAGAACTTTTTCATCATCCCAAAGAGAAAACTTCCCGTTAAACTCACTCCCGCTCCCCTCCCCCAGCCCGGTACCCTCCCTTCTGCTCTCGATCTCCACGAATTTGCCCACGAGAGAGATTTGGTGAAAGTGGAATCATGCAACGCTTTCCTTTCTGTCTGGCTCCCCCGCGCCTCAGGTCCAAACACGCAGCAGCTTGTACCAGAACTGCGTTCCTTTTTGTGGCCAAATAATATTCCATCACACGGACAGACCACATTCTGTTGGCACGTTAATCCATTAATGGACACTGGGTTGTTTCCTACTAAAATTAATTTTTAAGCGTAAACGAGTAAAGGCCCGATGACGGTATTATCCTTGGGAAAAAGTTAACAGCTAAGTGGTGCAGCTCAGTCTCCTCTGACCACGGTTTTGCTTCCACGACTAAATCACTGTTGCCAACAACAGCAGCGACACGTTTAGCAAAGACGTGGAGCCAGGGGCTGGCAGCAGAGAGGTGGCCTCGGATCCGGAGTTGGGGAGGCCGGGCTCAAGGCCTGTTTCACCCCTTGGCAGATGCTGTCCCACTCTGTCCTTGTCTGCAAAACAGGCTGGATTAGAACACGATCCGAATTCCCGAACGGACCGTGGGCTGGCATTTGGGAAGGAGTAGCTGGACTGGCCGGCCCCCCTGCCCATCTCGCCTCTCCGGGCCTGGCCACCAGGCAAGTCGGACAGATCTTTTCAGAGGATCTCTCCCCATTTTGCTAATTTTATTTCGTGAATAGGTGATACATGTATGTAGCAAAACATTAAAACAGCTCAAAAGAATATTCCAGAGAAGATCACATCTCTCTCCTACCTGCCAGCCGCGCCCTCCCGAGGTGGGCAGGCGCTTGTGCGCAAGGAGTAGCTCTCTCCCAGTGGCAACATTGTATCTTAGAGGTTCCACATTGACACACAGAAAGTGCCTGATTTTCTTTAACCGCTACAGTGTACTCGACTGCAAGGTACAAATAATTGTTTAACCCTCCTGTGGGCAGGTAGTTTGTTCTCTCATCTTTTGCTACTGGGACAATTCCTGGGCACACACGGGGATCCTTTGGGCGCATGTCTGTGGGGCGAGTTCTGAGACTCCCATCTCTGCAGACACTGTTGGAGCCAGACCAGAGGGTGAGTCTCGGAGAGCAAGTGAGTCAGAATTTAAACACACACTTCCCATGAAAGTCTGCATTTCTGGCTTTTTTTTTTTTTGTTCTAAGTTGCAGGGCCTGGGTGTGTGTGTGGGCTCGCACCAGTCAGCTCTGGCGCCCGGGCCATGCTGCCCACTCGCAGCGCCCCTCTTCCTTTCTGTGTCCCCCTCAAGGGCAAAGGCCAAACCTAGGGGCCGCGTGAGGTGCCCAGCACACCCTGGACCCAGACCAGCCTCTCCTCCAAGGCGACAGCAGGTGCTGACTGCGGTCACTGCTCTTACCGCCAGGTGCTCAGGGCAGGCGCGGCTGGAACCAGCCCTCCAGCCCCGTTCAGGCCACGCGCGTCCCACGGTCGCGCCGTCGTCCCCGCGGTCCCCAGGGGGCGCTGCGTCCTCGCGTCTCCGCGAGCAAAGCGAAAGTCGCCCGGGCCACGCGGGCGCAGTTGCGCGTGGGGTGCTCCCTGGGGACTCGGGCCCAGGCCGCCTTCATGTGGCCCCCGCCCGGCCAGCGCGGGGCGCAGCGCCCCCTGCCCACCCCGTGCACACCCAGACGGCGGGGCCAGGCTGCGAGGTGGGGCCTCCCCGGCGTGCGCGGACGGGGGTCTCGGCCCGACGTGCCAGCCCAGGCCCGGGGCGGCGGGGTGCGCGAGGCGCTGGCGGGGTGGGGGCGCTGCCCGGGCGCGCCGCGCCGTCAGGGGAGGCGCGGGGGCGGGCACGGCGGGGAGGGCGGGCGTGCGGGGGCCGAGCTTATAAAGGCCCGCGGGCGGAGGGCGGGAGCCACGAGCCGCGTCCGGCCCAGCTCGGCCTTGGACAGCCGCGCTGCGCTCCGCCGAGGGGCAGGCTGAGCCCGAGCGAGCCCGGCCCGGCCCGAGGAGCGGGAGCAGGAGGAGGCGCGGTTCGCGGGGTCCGCCGGGGTCCCGGCCCGGCGCGCGGCACGTGCGGCGACCCGCCCCAGCACCATGGCGCGCCGGCCCCCGGGCCCCAGCACCGCCCCTTAGCGCCCCGCACGGCCCGCGCCGGCCGCCAGGCATGGAGCCGCACGTGCTGGGCGCCGTGCTCTACTGGCTGCTGCTGCCCTGCGCGCTCCTGGCCGGTGAGTGGGCGCGGGAGACCCGGGGCACGCGGGCCTGGGCGCCCGCATTCCAGACGCGTGAGAACGCCGGGCAGGAAGGGCGGCGGCGGGCGGGGGGAGCGCGGGGACGGGCCGCCGGCCAGGGGGTCGCTGGCCCCCGTGGGCAGGGCCGGCGGGGGCGAGGGGATCGCGAATCTCTTTTTGGTGTTTAAAAAAAAAAGCGCAAACTTGCAGCGCGACTTCCTGACCAATCTGGGAGAAGGCGGGCTTCCTGCCTGGAGCTGTTTAATTTGGAGCCTGCGGAGCAGACTAACGTCTGTGCCCCGGGTGGGCCCGGTTCCCCGCACCCCTGGCCGGACGGGGCCGTCCCGCACTTGGGAAAGATAGCTCGGGCTCCTCGCGGCTCTTCCCAACCCTGCTGGGCCCAGTTTCCCAGGGCTGGGCAGGCCTCTGCCCCAGGCTTGGCGAGGCCCCCCTCCCCAGGAAGCTGTGGCCTGGGGTCAGCTGGGGGTCCCCAGCCCTGCCATCGGTGTCCCCTGCTTGCCGAGTAGTCGGTGTCTCTTTGGCAAAGCCCGTCCGTGTGGCTCGGCTGCTCCAGGGCCTGGCGCCCCCACACCCCTCCCTGCCTCCGCCTGCGCAGGGCAGAGGGCCCAGGAGCTCGCTCTGTCCTGCCATGTGTGACGGAGCTGGCAGGCGGTCTGATTAAATTACTCCACGGAAAGATGGAATAGTTCGCGTTATGAAAGTCTGTCTGTTGTGTGGAAATACATCAGTCCTGGTGGGTGGGGTGTTTCCATCCTGAAGGCCTTTCCAGAGCCGTGGTCCTCACTCTAGGTAGGCGGCCGCCAGCGTCGGCTCCAGGCCGGATGGGGCTCCCAGGACCCCAGCTGCAGGGTGCCCGGAGCAGCCCGCACTGCAGCTCCCAGACACGGTTTTATTTGTAGCACTTTAAGGCGGTGAAACTGGGGGAAATGTGCTGGACAGGAGTCAGTCGGAGCCACAGAGGTTGAAAGGAGTGTTTTTGAGAAACTTTATCCGGTTCCGTCAGCCCCGGTGGACAGAGCAGCTGGGGTCGCTCAGGAGAGCAGGGTCTGGGGCGGTAACGTGTGGTGCGGCTTGTTTTCCCCCTGCACCTTGAGGGGGCCGCAGGGCAGCCGCAGAGCGGGGAACAGGTACGTTTCTTAAAGGTGCAGGGTTTCTCTGGCTGCCCCTCGGGCCACTGCAGCCTCGGCCTCCAGCATCTCCAGGTGGGAAGTTAGAACGGGACAGGTGTTCCTAGTTCCTGGGTGGGGTGGGGCTCCTTCCTCCTGCTCTCTGACCACAGTGGGTGCTCCTTGAGCCCAGTGGCCAAGATTTCCTCTAAAGGGCCAGATGGTAATATTTTCACGTCGGGAATTATTCTTCTTGTGATATTTTTTCCAGCCATTAAAAAATGTAAAAACCATTCTTAGCTTGCGGGCTGTACCAAAACAGGTGGTGGGGCCAGACTCAACAGGCAGGACGTACTTTCTGACCCCTGGGAACTAGTCAGGGGCCTGGCTCCTTCTGGCTGTTCAGCTGCTGCCCACGCGGGGCGACCTGGAGCTCCCCGCTCTCTTGCCGCCTCCGTGGGGAGTGCGCGGAGCTTGTGCCAGCCCAGGGGTTCCCACCCAAGGCTGCATGCTCGGGTCACCTGGGAAGATTTTAAAAAGTACTGATGACTGATTCTCTGTATAAAACTTTCCGTAAACCTAAAACTGTCCCCAAATAAAGCCTATTAATTTTAAAAACGCTGCAGATGCCCAGGCCACACCCCACCCTGATTCTGTGCCTGGGCGGGGAGCGTGAGCTCCAGCATTTTCGGGTAAGCTCCTGGGGAGGTGGACGTGGAGCCAGCCGGGAGCCCTGCCTGGGTGACACCTGGGACTCTGGTGTCTGGCTCCCCGGCCCTGGGGTGTGGGCAGCTCCCGAGGGACCAGAGGTAGAACACTCGCTCTGTTGTCTTCTGGATGCCTCGCTCCAGCAAGCGCTGGCTGCAAGCGGTTGGCTCTGTGGTGTTTTGGAAATGAATAAAGCAGGTCTTCAGAGGGTGTTAGCGGGCCGGGGCTGGCTCAGGCAGCACCGTGGGGAGGGTTTGAGTCACACCGGGCTGTCCCTGCCCACCCCCCACCCCCACTCCTGGAACTGTCCTCACCTTTAGCAGTGTCACTGGTTGTCCCTGGAGCCCTAGGGTATCAGGACCCAGAGCTGGAAGCTTATAGAGAGACGTCAGGGCAGGACATTTTGTGACATTTTGTGATTTCAGTAGGACAGGACCTCACCTCTCAGGGGCAGCCGGAAGCATGAACAGCAGAGCAGAAGGCAGGTAGTGGGCAGCGGAAACTGTCACCGACTGCGGCAAACACGTACGGTGTGACAACCTTCTGCTTTTGAGGGTGCCTGGCTGGGCACACCCACCACGTGCCGGCCCCGGGGCTGGACGGACTGTCGCTGGGAAGTGTGCAACCTGGAGTGGAGGACGCTTCCTCCTTTTCAGACCGTTCCCACCGTAACCGTCCCACCGCCCGGGAGGCAGACAGGAAGTGTTGTCTCCCACCTCGGCCTCGGCGAGCACAGGGACCCGGTAGCCGTCCTGGGCAGCCAGGTCTGCTGCTCCCGGTGGGTGAGACGAGAGACCCGCCCCGCGGGCTGAGTCACGGGGATTTCGGGAGAACCCGGCTTTGCCACCTTAGAAAGTGGCCTGTGCTGGGGTCTGTGCCCTCCAAGGCCACGCTCTGCCGGTGTCTCTGGGAGGAAGAGCACCTGAATTCAGCAGCCGCGGGGGGTGTGGTGCTGCCTGCCCTGAGCATCAGCGCCCTGGACCGGCAGGTGGGGGCTCCTGGCTCACGGTAGCGAGGGCTGCATGTCGGGGAGGGCCCGCGCCTGCCCAGGAGCAGTGACTGGTCGTCCTGCAGGTGTTGCCTTGGGCCCAGCGCAGAGGGAACTTCAGGGGAAGTGTCTTTGCTGGGGGTGGGCGGAGGTGCCCGGTCTCTGATCCTGGCCCCGAGGCTGCTTCCTGGGCGGCGTCTCTCCTGTGCTGACGTGGCTTTAATTCTGCTTTTTGTACTGAAAGATGAAGGGCGATAGGCCCCGTCCCCATGCTGACAGGCCTCCTCTGCCCCCACCTGCTCCTGGGATGGGTGGAAGGTGTCCTCTCCTGCCACTTCTGTCCCCAGGGCCCAGACTGAGCCCACTCTGGCCCTCAGAAAACCCCCTTTTCAATTCAACAAGATGTTGGTCTTTGGCTATTTTAGAAATATATAATTAGACATTCGCTTCTTTGTATACATTTTTTCTTCTGGATACTAAAGCACTTTGTACTTCCTCTTGAGAGGGAGTCCAGGCGTTGCAGAAGCAGGTAACATGGTGGCGCAGGTGTCCTGTAGCTTCACCTGCTGGGCACAGGTGCTCGCTGAACCTCGGTTCTGTGTTTTCCTTAGAGTGGCCGTCACTGCAGCTCCTGCCCATCTCGGCCCCAGCCAGCCTTGGGGGCCTGAGTCTCCTGGAGGGGCTGGGGGACAGGACCCCTACATCCCCCAGCCTGCTGTCCTACGTCCCACTCTTTTTTTGAGACAGTCTCGCTCACCCGCCCAGTAGAGCACAGTGGCATCATCACAGCTCACTGCAACCTCCAACTCCTGGGCTCAAACGATCCTCCTGCCTCAGCCTCCCAAAGTGCTGGGATTACGGTGGGGAGCCACTGCGCTGGCCATCTGCTGTCCCACGCTTTACCTTTGACCTCCTCTGCCAGCCTCAGAGTGCAGCGTTTAGCCTATTTTATGGATTAGGAGTCTGGGGTAGGGAAGTTAATTCATTTGCCTGGGATCACAGGGGGAGTGAGAAGCCCAAGATGAGGTTTTTTCCTTCCCCCAGTGGGTGGGTCCCACACCTGCTCTGGCTTGGGGTAGAAGGTCTTGGGGAGGACAGAGGAGGAGGAGGCTGGGAGGAGAGGGCGAGGGTTAGACTTGGAGGGGGTGTGCCGGAGGAGACAGCGTCTGTCTTGCTTTGAGGTCCCCAGACCCTCACCCCTCTCTCTGGGGCCCCGTGTTGTCTCCTGTAAATGAGGCTTTTAATGAGACTATAAAAGCTTAACGGACGAAACAGCTGTTCCCAAGGTCTCCCAGGGTTTGGGTCTCAGGCGTAGCCTGGGCGGAGCAGGGCGGGGCAGCCCTCCCGCGGTGGCACTTCCTCACACGACCCGGGACCAGGAGCCCAGAACACTTTCCCAGATGTGCTGCACGGACCCAGACGCTGACGGTCAGCAGCTGGGCCGGGCCCCTGGGGACTGAGTGGACGGGGCCACCCACCCTCAGTCCCCTGAGCACACAGGGTGGTTCCCAGGAAGGTGGGGCCTCCGAGGGACTGGCAGGGCCGTCTGCCGTCCTCACGCTCCGCGCAGAACGTGTCCCCAAGGGTGTCTGCAGCCCTGCTCCAGCTTACCGCGCCCGCCCGCGCAGAGTCCTGTGCGCCAATTCACTCACTCGCTCTCTGGTCCAGGGCTGGGGGGCGGAGCTCTGGGTGGAGCCGACGCCAGGACCAGTGGGGTGGGCGCTGGGGGCAGAGCTCACTGCCCTCCCGCTCAAAGGGAGGCCTGGGCCTGACAGTTCCGGGAGCCGCTGCTGAGCACAGGTGGGAAAAGAAAGTGCAACAAATGATGCCATCCAAAATGGGGTCCCCCAACACCACCATCCAAAATGGGATGCAGCACCCTCCCCCACAGGTGCAGGGAGGCGGGCAGGTGGGGTGGGTACAGAGCCACGCGCTGGGCAGGCAGAGACCCTCGTGGCGCTGGGGAGAGGTGGGCATGGGGGCGGGGGGCCAGTCTGGCCGGAGCGAGGGGGTGGGCAGCCAGGCAGGAGGGGGAGGTGGATGGCCCCACACCACACAGCCTCCCTTAGGCCCTCTAGCCTCTGGAAGGATCCAAGCTGGTGGCCAGCAGGGGGTGGGGTGCTGTGGGAGGGGTGTTCGGGGGTGACTCTAGGGTGCAGTCTGGGTGGGGGCTGGGCAGGGGCGGCCATCCCCTCCTGCGGAGCAGCCTCACCACTGCGGCTGGATGCCCCCTGCTTTAATCTGTAATTAGTTTTAATTGTACAAGTAACGTGTAAATACTTTTTGTAAAAAATGTGAACTATTAAGTCAGATAAGGCTCAATTCCCTTTCTAACCCTTTAATCCTCTGTGCCCCCAGTTTGCAGAAGGAGGCTCTGTGGCCGGTATGCCGTGTCCAGGCATGTCTCTCTCTCGCCTTGGTGTGAGCGGGCTGGTCCGCGAGTGCCAGGGCACTGTGCGCGGCAGGCGCCCCGAGTGACTGGGTGCCCTGCCTCTCCGAGTCTCGGTCGCTCCCAGTTGGGGCCGCGCGCAGCACTGCGGCCTGGTCCTCCCTCACCTGCACAGGTGTCCCTGGGTCCCTTTCATCTGTAGACCAGGGGACCCGACTGCCCCAGGGAAGTGAGGGGGCAGTGGGCAGCCATCTGGCCAGCCCGGCCCCCCGGGCAACACCGAGGCCCCTCGGGCAACGTGCGAGGCTCCCGCTCTCCCTCCGCAGTCCCAGGAGCCTTGCTGTGAGGGGTGGATCGATTTTTCTGGTGTGTGTTAGTAGCATAATTATGGGGAGTATTTTTAGGTCCTCTAACGGGCTGGCGGGGTTCGGCCAGCACTGTTTACAGCCCCAGCCGGCCCTGTTTGCTCCGGGAGTATATATAGCCGGGGCCGCCGCTTCTCAGGTTCTGGCTAAAGAAGGACAGTGGCTGCCTCGGCAACCTCCTGTGGTTTCCTTTGCCAGGGATGGGCGGCTAAAATGGGCCCAGGAAGAGCCGGCTGGCTCCAGGGTAGCAGAGGACGGGGCCGCGGGCAGGGTCAAGACCACGAGAGGGACCAGCCTCCGCAGGCCCCGTTGGGCTGGTGCCCGGTGTGTTAGGTCCAGGCGTCCCCCCGCCTTCTCCCCTCCTGTGTGTCTGAAGCGGCCTGCCCTGGCCGCCCTTCCCTGTGGGTCCCCAGAAGAGAGACAGTGACACCAAACTGCTGCTTAAACAGATTCCTGGGCCGTGAGACAGAGCTGCCGGGGCAGGAGGGGCCAGGTGCGGCCAGGCAGGCACCTGCGGGGGCCTGGGGCCTGGGGCCTGGACCTGATCTCCCATCCCCGGAGCCCCTCCTCTCCCCTTTCATTTACTCCATTTCTGTTTGTGGTTAAAACACTTTAAAACGACACAGCCGTTAGCACAACGTGGAAGGCAGCTTTTAAAAGGGAAACAGAATCCTCCCTGCGCTACCCCTGACCTCACAGCTGTTTGGTCCCCTCCCCTCCCGTCTGGGCCAGGGAGAGACCCCAGGGCTCCTGCCAGGCCCCTGCTGCGCTTGTGCCCAGCTCCCGGAGGGGCGTCCCACGCTGCCCGAGGCCGCCCTGTGGGCCGTGTCCCCTGCGTGGTTTGCCGTGTGCCGCCTGTGACGGAGCAACGGGAGGGCTGCAGCCCCCTCCCGGGCGCCAAGAGAAGCCCGCCTCCGCCAGCTGCCCGGTCGCTGGGCACAGACCGCAGCATCGCTGCTCCTAACTCGGCCCCTGCTGGCCTCCGCCTGACCGCGGCCTCTCTCTGCCCTCCATGCCCCATGCTTTCTGCGGTCTCTGTGATGTATCTCAGGTCTTTCAGCCATTTACAAAAATCGGACATTTGTCTTTTTATTTTCCACGTGTCGGAGCGCCTCGTGGATTCCGGCTCCAAGCTCTTCCCAGCGACCTGCGCTGGAGGCGCCCTCCGCCCGCGGCTCACGCGCTTGTCTTCCCAGAGGGGTGTGAGAGCAGGTGCTCGCATCAGAGTCCAGTCCGTGGGACGCTCGCTTCCCGCCGAAACGGCCTGTCTTCCCCGTGTGGGCCGCCGTGGCCTGTGCTGAGACGTCCTCCCTCCCTGCCAACCTGCCCTGTCCTGCCGCTGGGAGGGACTGTCCCCTCCCCCCCACAGTGGGTGTCGTGGGCATCGCGGGGGCTCTGTGGGTGTCTGTGAGATGAAACCGGCTCCGGGGAAGTGACAGTCAGGCTCCCTGACCCCACCCTGCCACCGTTTCCCAGACCGCAGGACCGTCTTTGTGCACAGCCTGCTTTTCCTTCTTTTGACCGTCCCCAGGAGAGATTCCCAGGGTCGGTCGCTGGGCTCGGAGGCTGGGCCCCCTCTGGGCCCCGCGAGGCTAGGCCAGGCACCTTGTGGCATATGGGAGCCGCTCACTGTGCACAGGGTGCTCTGGGCACCTTGCTTCTTGTGTGCACTCTGGCTCCCGGCCACCACGGCGCACAGTGCAGGCGAGCGGCCCCTTAGCCCCCGGGCCCTGTCCTCATCCGACGGCCACTCCTCCTGGGGTCATGTGGCATTTCCTGCTTCCTTGTCCACCTGCCTGGGACCCAGGTCAGACCTCTGGCTGGTCCGGCAAATGCCCATCCTCTTTCTTCTTCACTTGGTGTACAGACGTGTCGGCACCTGCTTGCCAGAGCGAGTCTTCCCAACCATGAGCTGTCCCGCCCGTCAAGGGTGGCCCCTCTTCCCCATGAGCACGTGCCCGTGTCTCTCCCCAGTATACGTCATCACAGCCAGCCGGGGCCACCCGGGCGTCACCATCCTGTGGGCGGGAAGGACTGTGAACAGGGGCCGGGGGGTTGCGGGAAAGTGGTGCTTCCTGGCCTCCGGGCTCAGGTCACGCTCCCCTCAGCCCTGCCTGGCAACGTGTCCCTCGGCTGCCCGGGGGCCGCGTCCCAGACCTTATCAGGGGCGCAGACCTTCCCAGCCGGCGAGAAGGTGCCGGAATGGGCCCCAATCTCTGGCGGTCAGCAGCGTGTGGGGAGGGTGGGTGATCGGGGATGGGGACCGGGACAGGGCAGCCCTGCTGGGAGCAGCTATGTGAACCCTGCCTGCTTGTCCTGTGACCTCGGCAGGGGGCCTCTCCTGCCTGCGTCATCATCATGGCGACTTCCTCGTGATGCTTGCGGAGAACAAGATTAGCTGGTACCCAGCAAAGCCCTGGAGGAAGCTCTGGGCGGCCCTGGACTCCAGACGGCGGGTGCTGGGCCAGGGTCGAGTTCTGCACCACTCGGGACCCTTGTCCCAAGACAGCCCCAGGGGACATGACACAGCCCGGCTGGACCCTTCTCTGGTCCTTAAGCCCCTGGGGTTGTAGGTGGGACACGCCAGCCACCGTCTTCAGTCCTCCCCGAGCGAGGCCAGCCTTGCGCAGTCCCCAGGATAGGAATCCACGCCGCACTTGCCAGACGCTGGACACCTCACTTCCTGCCGGGTCCTCTGTGCCGTCCACTTCTTGTCTGGGCGTAGACACCAGGCCTCTCTTCCCGGGCCCCAGCTGGGCGGGCAAACCCCATCTCCTGGGGTTTAGGGTCCCTCTTGGACTGTCAACTCCTAGAAGGCCGACCACTCCCTCCCCGCCCTGGAGGACAAGGCAAGGGCTGGACACCAGGTGTTCTCAGGTGGTCACGGGCAGCTTGGTCTGGGGCTGGGGGCCCAGAGGGGAGGAGACGCCAGCCCGAGAGTGGCTGTGGCAGATGCAGGGTGATTGCAGCTCCCAGGGCCGGACAGGCCGTGTCACATTCCAGAGGGTGGCAGACCTTTTGGCCACCCGGGAGGCCGTCTGGGAAGTCACGTGTCCACTCAATGCTCCATGGGTGTCGCAGTCGAGCCTGCGTGGCTGGGCCCTGCACGGGGCAGGGGCTTTTGAGATGAAGTGGCCGTTTGGTCACTCCTTGGAGGGCAGGGCTGCCCCGGTCCAGGTGGCCCCAGGAGCTTGTGCCTTTGTTGGCCAGAGTGGGTCTGGTCTGCACAGCTGTGCCGCGGGGCCGAGTTCCCGGCAGGGCTGGTGTACCTGTGCCGGCAGCTGTCCCTCATCTGGGGGCTCCTCGTGCCCCACTCTAACCTCGTGAGACGAGCATTTGCCCTGCTTGCCCTGCTCGGGTCACTCTCAGCACAACCTGCCAGGTGACAGGGTGGATGTACCTTGCAAAACCCAACTCGGTATGCAGTGGGGACAGGCTGCAGACAGGGTGACCTGAGGCCCAGGGCCACGGAGGGCAGGACGCCCAGCCAGAGTTTGCTGGCTTGATGAAGGAGCCCTTCGCTGAGGCCCTCGGGGCACCTCCCTGGCCTCCCAGGTGTGGCTGAGGTCCTCATCCTCAGTGACCTCAGCAGTGGCTGGGACGCCCTGCAGCGGAGGCGAGCGGAGCTGTGGGCGCCAAGCGGGTGACTCTGTGGGCTGCTGGTGGGAGAATCCTGCGCAGCCCAGGACCGTGGTCTGGCCGAGGGGGACGGGAGTGGTCCAGGCAGACACATGCCCTGAGCACGGCACAGACTCCTGGCCGGGGCTGGGGGGCCCTGCGCTAACGGTCACCTCTCCTGACAGACTGAAGTCCGGGAGCCGTCCCCAGGGAGGATGCCTGGTCCAGCATCCTGGGGACCCTCTGCAGCCTCGGCTGGGACACTCCTCGGGCAGCTCACGGCGCCAGGCTGGGGGTTGGGCAATGCTGATGGAAGGGACAGACCCCAAGCCATCTGTGGCCCTGCTGGCCGTGGTGCGTGGCAGGCCCTGGAGTCTGCACTAGGTGAGCCACGGGACCCACTGTGCCCTCCCGGGGCAGCCGCCGCTGCCAGCCCCATCCCACGGGCAGAGAGCCACAGGCTCCAAGGGGCCCGGCAAGTCCCCAAATCCAAGATAATCCGAAACTGGGAACAGTTCTGGTCCCGAGCGTTTGGATAAGGGCCCTCAACCCGCGTGGTAAGAGTTCATGCCGGGGCTGCTAACGTGCTGGTACCTTCCCGTGGGGAATCTCAGCAGCCCTCGAAGTATCAATAACTAGGGTGGTGCCCCCACTTTACAGATGAGGAAACTGAGCCCGGCGAGGCCGTGTAGCTTACTCAGACAGAGCCAGGCCTCCAGCCAAGGCTCTCCAAAGCCCATCCACTGTGATGGCTGCCCCCGCCCCCGCGGACGGGCCCAGGCCTTGGGGGAGGGGGGCCTCGCTGAGGTTTGAGGGGTGGCAGACCGGAGCCAGCGTGCCCCTCGCTGCCGGGAAGCCTCCATCGATCCCTGGCCTCTCCCCGGGCAGGGACAGGGAGTGGCCCAGATGGAGGCTCCTACCCTCGGGTTGGGCCGGCGGGGAGGGGGCTGACTCCTGCCACTCCGACCAAGGGTGTCCACCATGGCCCCTGGGGCCGCCCGGGGATGTCCACGGCTTGCTTTGCCGTCAGGAATTAGATTAGTTTTCCATAAAAACAGGATGTGAGGGTGAGAGGGCAGCGTGCGGGTCTTTTTTTCTCCTATTTTTCCAGGAACTGAACATACAGCCTTTGGCCAGGGCTGTCCCTGTCCCCACCCTGCCTGCCCCAGTGCGGGGGAACGGGCGGCTCTCTGCTCTTAAGTGGCTACTTAATCTGCTTCTGCCCCAGCCCGAGAGCTGATTGCATCACCCGGAGCCAGCCTGCCGCTGCGGGGACGGCCCTGGGGACGCGCCTGCCCGTGGTCCCCCACCAGGCTGGGCTGGGGGGCCCCGAAAACCCCACAGTGCCGGGCGCCAGGCCGGGCAGGAGGGGCCTGCGAACCTCGTGGGGTGGCCCTAGTCCCTCTGCCCGGGACACGCCCGTGACGGCTCACAGCTTCAGAGGCCCGGGGTCCCCTTTTAACGCCCCGCTCTACGGGGTCTGCTCAATCGAGGGTCTGGGGGACAGCTGAGGGCAGCGATGCCGGCCAGGCGCACCCGTCGGGGCTCAGGGCGGCTGCCCGCACAGGAGGACGGGCGGCCTCCTTCCCTCCGGTCTCGGCCAGGGGCCTCCACGACGTGGTCTCCGGGAGTCGGGGCGGCGGGGGCTCTGGGCTGGCCTCGCCTGCGCTCTACGGCTGCTCTCGTGGTTCTGGCCCCAGGCAGGCCGTCGCCAGGCCCAGAGTGCCCTTGGAGAGGACCCCGGGTGGAATTCCAGAGCTGGGAAACGGCTCTTTCCTGGAAGGATATCCGGAAAATCACACGTGTTTTCTTCTTGGGGGGCGGTGAGCACAGAACCTTGAGGCCGATCAGAGAAGTTAGTTTGGGGGGACACGGCTCAGCAGGAGGAGTGGGTGGGAACTCTTGGCTGTGAGGCCCTAGATTGGGGATTGTTTGCTTTCCATGTTTCTTTGCATTTTAAAAACTTCTGGCCAGGTGCAGTGGCTCATGCCTGTTATTCCAGCTATGTAGGAGGATCACTTGAGCCCAGCCTGGGCAATGTAGCAAGACCCACCTCTAAAAAAACAAAACAAAAAAACTTTTGAAAATGGAGAAAAGAAAGTGACTGTCTTGAGCTGGTCAGTGACTTTCCCAGGGAAGCTGAGGCCCCGGGCTCTGGCCTAGGGTGGCCCCTGCCCTTGGGCCACGGTGTTCAGTGCGGCTCTGGCTGGGACCCTGTTCCAGGCCTGTTTTCCGAGGATGGAACCGGGCTGAGCCCGCCCAGCTGGATGTTGTGAGCTGAGACTGTTGATTTTTCCCTTGGTCACTTCAGGAGCTGGTTGAATTCCCAGAGTCTGCGTGGGGCCGGCACCGCCCGCCCGGCCCTGTGAACGCAGCTGCTCCGAGCTGAGTCCCACGCAGCCTACCCTGGACGCCCCGTCCAGCCTGGCGTTTGCCGTGTGTTCATATCTCTGTCTGTTTACCTCTATGCAGAGGGAAATAGATGTTTATGTTAAGGGGACAACCGGCGCGACCGTGGGAGTGCGGGGAACCCAGGCAGGCACTGACACTGTCTCCTCCTTCCCTGGCATCCTTGGACTTCACTCCTAAGGCCTCCAACTGGTCGGACAAGCCCACCCGCATTCCAGAGGGTGAAGTGTTTCACTCCCAGTCTGCAGATTTGAGTGTTTTTGTGGTGGGGGAGGAGACAGGGTCTTGCTCTGTCGCCCAGGCTGGAGTGCAGTGGTGTGATCGCAGCTCACTCATCCAACTACTGGGCTCAAGCCATCCTCTCTCCTCAGCCTCCCAAAGTGCTGGGATTACAGGCGTGAGCCACCGCGCCGGGCCTTCGTGTAAATCCTGTCTGAAAACCACCTTCGTCGTGATTGGTGTTTAACTAAACCACAGCCTGGCCGCGCTGACATGAAATCAGCCCTCACGCTCCACCCGAAGGCTGTCACCAAGCACCCACGCTGCCCACTCTAAAAACACAAACCCTGTGCTGACGCGCTCGTGACGTCTCCGGTCCCAGCTCCAAGCTTTTGGGCAGGTCCTTGGACCTTAGCGCCCTTCTCTGAAATGCAGAGGGCTTGTTGGGTTCTCTCAGGACAGCATTGCCACCTGGCCCTCGCACCGGCTCCGTGAGGTGCTGGCTTGGTCACGCACGTGGGCAGTGCTTCTGGGGTGGCCATCCCTGGGGGACAAGATGGTCCTGGTGCCGGTGCCCCAATATTGTCCCCATTTCACTAAAGGGGAACCCAAGGCATGGGGGTTGGGGGGGGACTGAGCTAGGACCAGACACAGCCTCCTGCTGAAATATGCGGAGATGACCTAGTGACCTTCCTAGATGTCTCCCAGCTGCCCTCCCTCCCCTGTGCTAGCCCAGTGACCTCAACCTGGGCAGGGCCCCCACCCCTCCCCCACCTGACCCAGCTGCGTCCGAGGGCCCTGCCCCCGCCCCGCCCACCAGGAGCAGGTGGCCAGGTCACATTCCTCTGTAGGTGCCAGGGAGGCCCCCAGGGAGCCGGGGTCTGGGACACAAGGCAGGGTGGACGGGCTGAGAGACGCAGGCTGCTGCCAGCGGCTGAATCACGGGGTGGGGCTGAGGCGGCGCCCGGCCTGGTGTCCTGAGCCCAGAGCTGCCGAGACGTGGGCAGCGGATCCTCCCGGGCACCTGCATCTGTAAAGGTGGCCCTGGCCCTGGGGGCAGCTGCCAGAAGGTTTTCAGCAGCCAGAGCTCTTAGGAGGCCCTGGTGGACCCCAGTATCCGTCCCCATGGGGGAGACAGGGCCTGGATGAGACAGGACCCCCAGAGAGCCCGGGGACAGCTGTCCAACCTCCGTGTCCCGCGAGCAGAGTCGGTGCTTAGGGAGGTCACAGGTTGCTCCACTTGGGCATGAATTCGAGCACCGGAGGCAGGTTGTGGGCACGGAGGATTTGGCAGACGGTCATGTGGCCACCTTCTTCTGCGTCAGAGAAATGGCACCGTTTCCTCCTGGGTCTCTAGGCAATCGCTGGGGGGGACAGCGGCTTCTCCCTGGGAGTGCACAGGGCCACCTGTCCCCAGTGGGCTCACGGTGGGCCCTCAGCTCTGCGGGGGGGCCGTGTTATCTGGGCGCAGTCAGGGGCACGATGGGGAACGGTTGCCGCCTGCCCACGGGGGGCTTCGAGGGGACCCCGTCTGCTGCGATGACGCCGCTCGCTCTGCCCTTGGCGGCACGCTGACCCCAGGCCCAGCTCCAGCGTCCTCTGTGGGAAGACGTCCCTCAGGACTCGCCTCACTCTCTGGTGCTCACTGGTTATTGTCTGCTGTGGCTCCCAGGAGACCAGGGACCCTGGGGACCTCTCTGCGTCACCGGCTTCACAGCCACCCCTGACCCCGGCCGGCCAGTCCCCACATTTGTCACTTGGGGTCAGAACCTGTGGTCATAATCTCATCTCCAAAGCCTGGGCACGGGGGTGTCCCCAGTGGGAGAGCAGGGGACGGAGGTGACTGCCCCGCCCTGGGGCCCGAGCAGCCCAGGGTTGGGCGGTTGCCCAGGTGGGGAGGGGTCCCCTCTGGCGGTCAGTTCAGGGACGCAGGCTTGCTCTGCAGCCTCAGAGGACGAGGTGGGGGCCGGTGCCTGCTTTGGGGACAGCCTCGTGGTGTGGCGTCGTCACACGCATCTGGGTCAGGACAGCTGAGACGGGCCCCACAGAGTCCTGGGAGCTATCCCCCAGTTTGCAGACCCCTCCGCACCCTTCGTCCCAGGTGCCCTGGAATGGGCCATCTCTGCAGGAACCCGCCCCCTCGGTTAGCCTGGAATGCCGGGGGCGGGAGTGGTTCTAGGTCACAGCGACTTTGTTTACCCGGAGTTTAGCATCAGCCCCTCGGTGCTGATCGTGGTGCTCCAAGAGGCCTCTGGAATGTGCTGTCTGGGACCCGAGGGCTGTCCTGAGCCCGCCTCACTGCACCCTCACCCAAAACCGGACCTTGGCCACAGTTCCGGGGGACGAGGGCACTCGGTGGGCAGCAGCTTCCGTAGTTTTAAGTGAACTCTAGTTCCTGAGGTCGGCATACCCCCCTCCCCCCGCCCCGCATGCTCAGGAGACGCCCCACCCCTGCCTCAGATCCTGACCGTCACCCTGGGAGAGGGCAGGGCCAGGACTGCCATCCCCACCTTCTAGATGAAGAGACAGAGGGTCCTAGAGGAGAAGCAGAGCCTGCCTGCTGGTCTGGAGCCACCTTGCTCAGCACCAGCTTCCGTCTTTGACCACCCGCTTCACGAGGAGCTGCTCACTGGGCAGCCAGCAAGGCCCCTTCCGGGGGAGCTGGGTCCCGGGCAGCGGCTCTCAGGAGGCTGGTTCCAGGTGAGGGCACAGCCCACGGCTCACCAGCCGGGCGCTGGCAGGTTTGAGTCATAACCTGGAACTCCAGGCCCACGGCCTGTCACGGTGGCCAAGGCCTGGCCTGCCTGGGTTTGTGTCATCTGGTGGGCCGAGCTCTGGCCGTTAGCGGCTGCTCACTCAGAGGTGGTGCCTGATTCCCGCACCCTGGCGCTGCTCAGGTGTGGGCGCTACGCGGCGGGGCGTGTGCGTGGCGGGGCTGGGGGTCCAGGTCAGCGTGTTCCCAGGAATCTTTCTGGGAAAGGGCAGCTGGTGGGCTGCGGGCCAGCGCCCGGTGCCTGTTCTTCCCAGCCAGGCCTAGTGGGGCTCGGAGTCCAGGAGGACAGCTGAAGCCATGGGAGGCCACACTGGCACCCCGGCTGGGCCCACCATGCCTCAGTTTCTCCATCTGACAAGTGGCACAATGGAAGTCCCCCTTCTTGGGCACATCCTGACCTTGAGACTGCAGGGGTCCTGCCTGTCCCCGGGGGTCTTGAGTGGCAGGGCTCCCAGAGGGCAGCGAGCCACTGGCCAGGTGAGGGCCGTGGACAGGGCTGACCTGCTTGGACACTCTGAGGGTGCCAGCCCCCCCACACCCGCAAGGGTCCTGTCCCTGGCCCCGGGGTCCCATAGTGGCAGGAGGGAGGAGGTCTTAAGCCTGCTGTCACCGCTGGCTGTGGGCCGCCCCTCCCTCAGCTGGGCTCTGCTGGGCCCTGGGCTCTGGGAGGGCAGCTCTGCGGGGCCCAGTTTCCACCCGGGGCACGGTGGGGGCACGGGGCTGGCTCTGCCTGACCTCCGGGCTGGTCGTTCTGCAGAGGTGACTGCCGGAGAAGGCCGGGCTTCCTCCTGCTCTGGCCCTGGGGACACTGGCGGCTGGACAGGAAGCCCCACCGCAGGGAGCCGGGCCCAGCAGGGTGGAACACAGGACCCAGCCCAGAGGTGAGGGGTGTGGGGTCCGGTCGGGGGACACGGATGGAGAGCAAAGGCTTCCACACGTGGGCGTTGCCACGGGTGTTTTCTGGGGAAGGACAGCCCTGGGCCTGGCGGGCTTGGGGGTCCCTGGAGGCAGGGGTAGAACCATGGATGCCAGGGGATGTTTCCCAGCTGGGCAGGACGTGGTTCTCATCCCTGCCCTGTGTGCCGCGGTGCTGGGCCGGACTGAGAAGGCCTAGGCAGGTCAGAGCAGCCTCGGGGAAGACTCACGACGCACCTCCCTGCCCGTTCCAGCTGGGCCAGCAAACGCTTGCCGTGGGGCAGGGACAGGAAGGCGGCTCCACTTCTGGGTGAGGCTGCCACTCACTCAGGCCACTGCCGTGGCCCCGGGAGCAGCTCTGGTCAGCACCGCTGTGTCTTCCCCGGCCCGCGTGGCTGGGCACCCTCCTGGGCAGGGCAGCGCGGGTTCAGGGCTCAGAAGTGCAAGTCCCAGGTGCTGCGCCGGCCGACCTGCCCTGGGGCACAAACTCCGCCCACAGCCTCGGTCTGCTCATCTGTGAAGTGGGTGTGCAATGGCATCACCCCCTGGGCTGCGTGAGAGCCTCTGAGGCTGGTGCCCACAGGACACTCAGACCGTGCCCTGGCCCCATGGCGGGTGACTGTCCCCCTCCCCCACTGTGGTGGGCAGCTGGGGCCTATTGTTCCTTTGTCCCTGTTTGGTCACCTTTTTGCAGGCAGCCCCTTCGCCCTACAAAGCCCTCTGAGAGTCACCAGCAGCCATGGGGACGGCCCGGGCTCTCCGGATGGTGGGTGCCTCCCCCTCTTGGGGCCCCTGTGACCAGCCCTTGGCGGCCACACCCAGGGCTCCACGAGGCACGTGACGTGGGGAGCCTGGCGGTGGCCCGGCCCCGCACAGGTCAGACAAGCTGCAGAACCACGTTTCTCAGACGCTGTGCTAATTAAACGCCCTGGAAGTGGCTCAGGGCCCCAGGCTGCCTGGCCGGGCCCCAAGTAGGTAACGAGACATTCCCTTCGTGCCTCCTCCTGCCATCCCCCTGCCGCGTGGGCCCCTGCGCCAGCCCGGGTGCCCCAGCCCGCCTGCCAGCCCTTTGGCCGCCGTTCCTGTTGGCTCCAGCCAAACCCTTTCTCTCCTTTGGAAGGAAGGGATTGTTTCTAGAGGTCTGTAAACAATGCGGGCTCCAGAAACCCTTCTCTGCAGCGTCAGTCTAGAGAGGGGGATGGGGTCGGCTTTTCCTGGCATTTCTTTCAACTCTCCTTTGTCCCCAAGGGGGGAACAGGGGCCTCCCCAGTCCTCAGTACGGGACGGGATGGGACGGGGCAGGTGGAGACGGCCCGGGGGCCTGTTCAGCGACCGTCCAGCACCCTGGGGAGGCACAGCCCGTGGACACAGGCCCCCCAGCGTGGGGTTGGGGTGGTGCGGGGTGGGGGGCCCTGCCGGCAGGACTGTGCTCAGGGAGGGTGCCCCAGGCTCAGCGCCTACCTGGGGTCTTCAAGGCTGCGGGCAGGTGGGGTTCGAGCAGTTTTGGGAGGACGCACAGGGCAGGCCTGGCGCGGCTGCCCTGTGACTGGCGAGGGTGGGGCTGGGCCTCAGAGCGGCCCCCCCGGCTCCTCTCCCCGCGCCGCTGCCCCTCCGCCTGCTCCCCAAGGGCCCCCTGCTCAGCCTCTGGGGTGTTGGCCACACTGTCCGCCTGGACCCGGCCATGGGCCTCATCGTGCAGCCCGGGGGATGCCGGGGCAGGCGGTTCCTCGTGCCCGTGGCCACCTGGCCAACACCCCTCCAGAGGTGGGAGTGACCTGAGCCTCACGTCACCTCTGGGTCTGGCTCTGGGGTTTGTGCTCCGCCTGGGTGGGGCAGGGGGGCAGGTAAGGCCACCCCACGGCTCCGGCGAGGAGCAGGAAAGAGCCAGTGGCCGCCAGGAGCCCCATGTGCCACGTCCGCTCCCTTCCTCTTCCTCCCTCCTCTGGCCCGGCCCCACCCGCTGGCAGAAGCGCGAGCGCAGAAGTGTTTACGGGTTTCTCGTGCAAGCCAAATAAGGCCGGCAGCGCCAGGAGCTGGAGCGGGCGGGGGAGGGTGGCCTGGGCTCGGACCAGGACCCCAGCCGCTGCCCTGGCCCGGCCTCGGCGTCTGAGGAGTCTGGGCCTCCCCAGCCCCTCCTGGTCCCCTCCCGGCTCTGTGTGGTCAGTGGCCCAACCCAGAAGGCAGGTCCAGCAGGGAGCTGGTCCGCCGGGTCCTGTGGGACCCAGATGACTCATGTCCCACCAGCCCCTGTCCCCTGTTGTGGCAGGAAAGGCTGGGCCAGGTGACCCCTGCTTCTCGCTGGTCCCTTCCCGACCAGGCCTGTTGCTTTTGGTCAGTTCGCTTGTCAGTAGCTCCCGCAACGCGTGAGAACGTTGCCCCGGAAAGAAGGTGACGCCACAGCTCGGGTGGCTCTTCCTGGGCCCTGTTATGTGTTTACACACACGC
>CAUYSK010090721.1:0-15250 GCA_963575035.1 Avahi laniger | reverse complement strand
AAAGAAATATCAACATAAATTTTGTTTATTTTAGTTGAGTCTACTAGCTCAAAAAAGAATAACTTATAACAATTTTGAGATCATCTTTAAATTACTTTTTTCTGAGTATAAAAATAAAAAATTAAAAGTATAAAGAAAATTAAACGAGACATTGAGGAAGGAAATAGCAGAAGATGTAAACAGGTGGAAAACCATACCATGCTCGGGGATTGGCAGAATCAACATTGTTAAAATGGCTATACTACCCAAAGTGATCTACAGATTCAATGCAATCCCTATTAAAATACCAGCATCATTCTTCACAGAGATAGAAAAATTAATTTTACGTTTCGTATGGAACCAGAGAAGACCCCGCATAGCAAAAACAATTCTAGGCAATAAAAATAAAATAGGAGGCATCAACCTACCAGACTTCAAACTCTATGGCTTATGTTTTAATTGATGTATTTTCTTCTTATTAATTTGTAGGCATCTTTTATATCTTAAGATATTAATACTTTGTCACATAGGCTGCAAGGTTATTTTTGATATTTACAGACATTTAAAATTTTTATTTAAATCCATCTGGCAATCTTTTCATTATGTATCCTAATTTTGGTGTTCATTTTTAATGACTTTCCCAAACCCAAAATTATATAAGCATTTTGTTATATATTTATCAGTTCTTTAATGTTTTTTACATTGCTTAAATTTCTTATGTCATTTGTTATGTTTGCTTTGGTGAACATTATATTAAGGATAGATTTTAAATTGATTAATTCAACAAATACTTGTTAGCATGTGTGTTATTTAGCTAGGCATTGGATATGCCATAGTAACTCCTGAAACTCAGAGGTGTAGGGGATAGACTTGAATGTAGTGCCCATGTTCCCAGCATCCTGGGGTTCATGCCTTTGCACAATCTTGTCCCCTTAAGTGTGGTGGGTTGAGTGACTCACTTCTAACCAATGGAATACAGCAAAGGTGACAGGCTGTCACTCCCATGATTACTTTACCTTATGTTATATAAAACTCTGCCACACTCGCTGGCTCACTCTAGAGATTCTCCCTGACCTGGCGAAGCAGACAGCCGTACTAGAGAAACCACATGTCAGGGAACCACAAGTAGCCTCTAGTTCTGGAACAGCCTCCAGTGGACATCCAGGGAGAAGCTGGATCGTCAGTCCTACAGCTGCAAGGTAATAAATTGCGTCAACAATTTGAGTCGACTTGGAAGACGATTCTTCAGTTGAGCCTCCAGATGAGAACATAGCCAGACAAAATCTCGATTGAAACTTTGTGAGACTTTGATAAAGAACGCAGGTAAACTGTGCCCAGACTCCTGACCATGGAAAATGTAAGATAAGAAATGGGCATTGGTTTAAGCTGTTAAACTTGTGGTCATTTGTTATGCAGCAATAAAAAAAAAAATGAATGAATGTATCAGGCCTTATTTATTGAAAAATCTGTTCTTTCTCCCCAGATTTTAAATATCACTTTTGGCATAAATTGGGAGATAATTTATCTGGGTGTCTCCAACCCAGAAACGTTCAAACAGCCAAATGATGGTTCTGATTATTTAATAATTATTCTTTTAAGCATTGTTCCACTTTAATACTTGAAGAACAAGTTGATGCATTGCATGTGTGGTGATGATGCCACTCACTAAAATAAGCAGGATGGTTGTTGCTGCCACCATGGCCACTGGGCAAACACGGACAAAGTGTGCTGGTCCTCAGGAGATCTCGTTCAAAACTTACGTTATCTCAGGCTGAAAAAAAATCTCAGAAGTTTAACGGAAAAGATCTTTGAGCACTGAGTAAGAGATACTCCAAATGTCCAGTTAAAAAACAAAGAAGTTGAAGCAACATTACAGAAAGATCAAGCAGCTACCACTAGTTTTTCCTCAAAAGAGTTTGTGGCACTTTCTTCTTTGGTCTACTTACAGAAATACTTCGGAGTAAATAAAAAATTTGTATATAAATCATAGCCTTTTCATTCTTTTACCATTTTTAATAGACTTTATTTTTAAAGCTGTTCTAGGTTCACAGCAAAATCGAGTAGAAGGTCCGGAGACTTCCCATACTCCCCGTACCCCCGCAGACAGCCTCCCCCACCATCGACGTCCCCCGTCAGAGTGGCACATTTGTTTCAATCAGTGAACATACACTGACACAGTGCTATCAGTCAAAGCCCACAGTTACTTTAGGGTTCCCTCTTGGTGTTGTATATTCTATAGCTTTGGACAAGGATGTGATGACGTGTCCAACTTCATGGTATCATATAGAATAGTTTCACTGCCCTAAAAATCCTCTTTGCTCCACTTGTTCACATTTATTTCTGCCTCCTCTGTGTCCTCAGGAAAGCACTTGTCTCTGCACTGTTTCTGTAGTTTTGCATTTTGCAGAATCTCATACAGTTGAAATCACACAGTATGTAGCCTTTTCAGATTTGCTTCTTTTGCTAAGTCATATGCATTTAAGTTTCTTCCATGTCTTTCCCTGTCTTGATAACTACCTTATTTTTAGCACTAAATAATACTCCATTGTCTGGATGTACCACATCGTAGGTATCCGTTCACCTGCTGAAGGACATATTGGTTGCTTTCAAGTTTGGCAATTATGAATAAAGCTGGTAGAAACATCTATGTGCAAGTTTTTAAGTGGACATAAGTTTTCAACTCATTTGGGTAAATAGCAAGGATCACAATTTCTGGATTGCATGGAAAGAGTATGTTCAGTTTTGTAAGAAGTTGCCAAACTGTCTTTTAAAGTGGCTGTACCATTTTGCACCCCCATCAGCAATGAATGAGAGTTCCTACTGCTCTGCATTCTTGCAAGCATTTGGTGTTGTCAGTTTGAGATTTTGATCATTCTCACAGATGTGTGTGTAGTAGTATCCAATTGTTTTAATTTACAATTTCCTAATGATATATACTGTTGAACATTTTTTTTATATATTTACTTGCCATTTATATATCTTCTTTGATGAAGTGTCTATTCAGGTCTCTTGCTCCTTTTTTATTTGGTTATTTGTGTTCTTATTGTTGAGTTTTAAACGTTCTTTGTATATTTTGGATAACAGTTTTATTTTTTAATATTACTTTTGCAAATATTTTCTCCCAGTCTATGGCTCGTCTTTATAGTCTGTTGACAGTGCCTTTTGCAGAACGGAAGTTTTTGATTTTAATAAAGTGCAGCTTATAAACTATTTCTTTCGTAGATCATGCCATTGGTGTTATATCTAAAAAGTATCACCAATCCCAAGGTTTTCCAGATTTTCTCCGATATTACCTTAAAGAAGTTTTAAAGTTTTGCATTTTACATTTAGGTTTGTGATCTATTTTCTTTTTTTTTTTCTATTTAGTTTTTTTTTATTTCAGCAAAGGATTTAGTTCAAAGTTTGTTACTTTTTGTGAAGGATATTAGTTCTGTATCTAGAGTCTTTTTTTTTTTTTGCATGTGGTTGTCCAGTTGTTCTAGCGCTATTTGTTAAAAAGTCTATTTTTGCTTCATTGTATTGATCTTTTGTCAAAGATAAATTCACTATACTTATATGGGTCTGTTTCTGGGCTCTACATCCTGCTACATGGACCTATTTGTCTATTCTTTTACAAATAGCACGCTAACCATCCTGATTACTGTGGCTTTATAGTAAGTCTTGAAGATAGGTTGCATCAGTTCCTGACATGGTTCTTATATTTCAATATTGTACTGGCTATTCTGGGTCTTTTGTCTCTGTATATAAACTTTGTGTTGATCCCCACACATACTTGCTGGGATTTTGATTGAGATTGCATTAAATCTATGTATCAAGTTGGGAAGAACTGACTTCCTGATGACATTGAGTCTTCCTATCCATGAATATAGAATATCTTTCATTTATTCAGTTCTTCTTTGATTTCTTTCATCAGAGTTTTATAGTTTCCCTCATATAGATCTTGTACATACTTTGATAGATTTATATCTAAATATTTCATTTTTTTGAGTGCTAATGGTAAATCTTTTTTAAAAATAACATTGTAGTCTTTTAGAGTTAAGGTACTTAAATTTCAGAAATATTATTCATTCTGGAAAAGGCAAGTCCCAGATATTCCAGGAAAAGGTTTTTGCCATTTATATATACATATATTATAGATATGCAAGTATATAAGATGTATTTATGTATATATGTGTGTGAGGTGTGTGTGTGTGTATATGTATGTGTGTGTGTGTACATATATATATATATATATATATACACACACACATATATGCACACATATAATCTCCAGAGAAGGAAATTTGGGTTCTAAATTTTTTTTTTATTTCAGGATATTATGCAGTCTACATTTTTAATTGTCTTCACTTATTGCTTCTAAAACCAGTGCAACGGGATTATAACATTTGCAGTGTTACAACACATTTTATTATATTTCACAGAGGAAATGGTATCCTATTCTACCAACACTCAATTTTGCTTCTTTTTAAAGAGTTCTTGGCTACTTTAGCATATTTATTTTTCCAGTTCAACTTCAGATCTTTTTGTCAAGACTGACCCTGCCCCCAAACATCTCTTTGGGACTTTCACTTCAATTTCATTAAATTTATGAAGTAACTTGGGAAGAATTGACATCTTTACAATACTAAGCTTTCCCTTCAAGGAGTGTGGTATATATTTCTAGTTCTTCAAATATATTTTTATATCTCTTATTAAATTTCTGTAAATATGCTATAAGTCAGGCACTTTTCTTGATAAATCTCTAGATATTTTATACTTGTTTTTTACAATTGCCAAGAGGGTCTTACACACACAGTTATACACAGACACATATATAAATGCATTATTGTTGCTGGTATATAAGAAAGCTATTAATTTTCACATGTTTATTTGTAATGAGAGGCTATAATAAACTCATTCATTCTCATAAAGTTTTAGAATAATACATGAATGTATATTAGGAAAACAATTATATGCAAACATTTTAAAGTTTGTATTTTTCCTTTTACCTAATTCTTGTCTTTTCTCTCATTAAATCACTTGAGCTCTTAGAAAATAGAAAAGCAGAAGTGTTGATAAAGGGCATCCTTTTGATATTGTTAATTTTAGTGGGGGTATTTCCTTTTTACCATTTCATATAACATTGGCTCCTAGGCTGGTTTGAGATAGAGAAATATTATTTGTCATGTTTAGGAAGTATTTTCCCTATTAAGTTTTACTTTTGTTTTTGTTTTGTTTTCTCCTTTAAATCAAGAATGGATACTGAATTGCGTCAAATATCTTTTGAGACACATCAGTAAGAATGATAATTACAATGGTTATCCTTCACTGTGGGAGGACAATCGTCCCTCTCTTTCTCTTTTCTCTTCCATTTGGCACTCCAGCCTAAGTCACTGTCCTAGCCCCAGAACGTGTGTCCTAGGTCTGTTCAACCTCAGGCACTGGGACCAAATGCTGTCTTTCTTATGATATCTCAATTTATTTCCCAATGCAACTAGAAAGTGGTCTTTGCATCGGTAGTTTTCAGAACATAGACAGAAAAAATTTTCTCATGTTTGGGAGGCAACCAGAGACCCCCGAAACAACCTCTAAAATATTGGTCCCCCATGTGGGCTTAGGATGAGTATGTCCAAGGACCAGCATTGGGGCAGCAGAACAAGGGTAAACCAGAAAAAGAGGCATTTTCATGTCTTTATTGTTACTCCAGGCCTTTGTGAATTCATCTTCCTCTCCCCCATCTTCTCCCCCTTCCTCTTCAGTTAATAATCTGATAGAATAGAGAACAAAACCGTTTTTTGTTCATATTTATTAGATGGGAGGGGTAATATGTTTGTGGGGGGCAGGTTGTGGATGGCCAGGGCTGCTGGGTGGCTATGTGATCACTATGCTCTAAAAAGGCCAAGCAAGTCTTTTTTTTGCTCCCTGGTTTTCTATGCTTAGATAGGCCAGTGGATTGGAAGACCAGCTCTCTCTTTCCAACTCCTTTTCATCTGTCTCTGTTCATCTGCCTCTTTCTTCCTCATGTCTTTCTCTCAGCATACGAGAAGAGATTACACTTCTGCACTGTGATAGAAAACCGGTACTTGAGTCCCAAATTTTCTAAGAAGTGACTATTCAATAATAATATTCAGTAATGGCATTTTTACTTGTTATTCCTGATATCTCTCCCTCAGGTGAGCTGCTATAAATGAGTATGTGCATGATCTGTGGGAAATGATACATCTAATGTTTTTGCTTCCATTGTTATTTTTCTTTAAGTAAAATCTGCTTTATACAGTAACACTGTTCTGCAACTCTGATTTATTTTTGTTTCTATTTCCCAGGTTGTTGAGCTTTATTCAGTCTTGCTTTTCTTCTTCCTAAGTGTCTTTGTTTATGGATCACTGTTGAACACAGCAAAAGTACATGTTGTTGATACTTCCTTCTCTCTCCTCTCTTTTTTCTCCCTCTCGCCCCAACCTATACCATTTAATAAGGAAGTTTAACTTACTTACATTTATTCTCATAACTGATTAGCTTGGTTATCTGCCACCTTGTTTTATGCTCTGGATTTAATTTCTTTCCTCACTGTCTACCATAAAGTTTTGTTATCATGGGATGGCAGAAATATCACAGATAACTCATTGTATCAGGTGGGTCAAAGTTTTTATTTTTCGCATTACTAATGATCTTCTATTTGTTCTCTTGATTATGGTGGTGTCATTCAGCCTTCTTCTCAGTGAAGTTGTACTTTTTCTATTTGTATTTAAGAAATATTTTGTGAGGAGATACTTCAAAATTATGTACATATCCTATTCTTCATTAAAATCTTCATTTATTAATTACTTTTAAATATTTCTATGGATTAATGGTTTTCCATTTCATTCAGTGGGTTATATTATTACTATTGTTTATTTTAATGCTCAAGTTGTCCCCCCAATTTGGTAGTGAGAGTGTTCTTAAACTGGCACCTGTATCCTTTTGCTGTATCTCCATAATTTCTGGCACAATAAGATGTTTCTGACTTACCTGGTTTTTCCCTGCTTCAGTCCTTGATCAGCCATTTCTCCAAGGAATGTTTTTAGTCGGCGGTCCCTAGCCTTTTTGGCACCATGATCTGGTTTCAAGGAAGACAATCTTTCCACGGACTGGAGTGAGAGGGTGGTTTGGGGATGATTCAAATGCAACCTAGATCCCTCACATGCACAGTTTATTGCAGGGTTCGCGCTCATATGAAAATCTAATGCTGCCACTGATCTCACGGGCGGCAGAGCTCAGGTGGTAATGCAAGCAATGGGGAGAGGCTGTAAATACAAACGAAGCTTTGCTCCCTCACCTGTCGTTCACCTCCAGCTGTGTGGCCTGGTTCCTAATAGGCCATAGACCAGTACCAGTTTGTAGCCCAGGGGTTGGGTACTGCAGCTTTTAGTGGAGAATGATATTTAGAAGCCAAGATCTGGGTGCTAAGTATGTTCATTACCGTTGAGGTATTGCTGCTCCCAAGACTTCTCATTGGACCAAGTTAGGAAATATCTGTATACACACGCACACACACAAACACATTTTTAATTAGGAGGATCTGATGGCAGTGTCAGGAGCCAGGTATTCACTCACTGCATGGAACAGAAGGGCTTTGGCAGCATTACTTTGGTACAGAACGAGGAAGGAAGGGAGCCAGTAACTTTCCTTGGCATGGTAGGGGGTATTCCTTGGAAAAGAGTCAGCTAGATTTCAGGAGCAACCGTTCTAGAAGGCTTGAGGCCTGAACAAGTGAATCTGGAATCCACATGGAGTATCCACGGAATTGGAAAATATATGAGTGATGTGGAGGGCCAGCCTGAGAAACAGAATGCTGAGGAAAAGAACAATAATCAGAGAAAGGTTTTGATTACTTAAAAGGATAAAAAACAGAGATCCATGGAAAAAAGACCATATGAAATAGAACAGAAATAATACAGAAAGACAGAGAAGACACTCTTCTGGCCTAAAAAAAGGATCTGAATTTGGATACTTAAAGAACCCACTGGTTATCAGCAAAACAGTAAATATAGACCAATGTCTAGTAATCCAAGTAAAAATTTTCAACTACTAATTACTCCTAATTTTCAACTATTTACAACAGCTATGACTACTGACAGATACAAACATACGTGCGTATTTCAGAATAAGAGGTCTGTCTGGAAAGTATCCAGCCATATAACCGTTCTCATTATATTAACAATGGCTGGATACTTTCCGGAAAGACCTCATATATGTTAGTACCTGATGCCGATACTAGCGCTAGGCCCTTAGACTAGGGAGTGTTCCTGGTATCTACTTTGTTGTCTTCTTAAGAAGCTACATTCTTTTCTTGGTTTTCTGGAGAGGAGTTTTATTTCATCCCTGGGTGTCCTTTTAAAACTTGATTCCATCTGTAAGACATCTAGTGAAAATTTGTGGAATTTTCCATCATTGGCAAGGCATCTTTTCCTAATTTATAACACTAGGATAAATTTGATGATGATGATGATGATGATGACTTTACTTTTCCCTCATTGTAAAAGTTCTTTGGTAAATTATTTCTTTTGAAATTGGATAGGAAAGAGTCAAATATCTCCTCTCATGCCATTAAATTTTGCAGACATCTGTTTGATCTTTGTATAACATTTCCTTTTAACTCCTCTGATAATATGAAGAAAATGTCACAGTCAAGACATAGGAAAGTAGATTAATTCAAAGTTTTCCCCTCCTGTAATATCTTTCTTGCAATGAATTGGCACAGGCCATTGCCTACTTGAAAACATTACTTCTTGTGACAAGTAGAAAGTAGATGCTGGTCACTGGTTACTTGGGTCACTTTCCTCCAACGGTGAGCCCTGGCAATATATTGGGCTTGCACATAAGGACCTTCTTGTTTTACTCTTGTCCATTCAGAATGGTAGATTTCTAAAATTCCCAAGGTGTCAATGGCAGATTCACTTTATACAATGTTTCTGGCCTTCTTATAAAAGCTCTGAAAAGTTTTGCTTTGTTTTGTTTTAGTGACACTGTTGTGGTTAATGGAATATTGTTGAGAATTAAAAATTGCACTTGACTTCAAGGCCAAAAGCTGAAAAATTCTGATAGCAATAGTTCACCAGAATACCAGATCTCTTAAAAATTATAATATGACGCATTCTTGTGAAAATCCAGATTCCGAAAAGATCAAACAATATCTGACCTTCAAAAAAGAGAATGTTCTCTGAAGATACTACGTTCTAAGCAAAAAAGTTAAGCTCTGGTTTCTCTTCGCAAAAGAAGTATGCGAAAAAAAGATTTCTAGAGTTGTCAGTAGTTACTACAAGATTGACTTACAAAAGGTTTCATGGCTATAGAAAATTCACTACACCAAAGGTTCAAAAACCTCGTTTTGAGGCCCATATTCATAAAACACCACTTAGGCTTAATTTTACAAAATATATATTTCTCTGTTTCAGCTTACTCATTTGCATAAGTGAAATAATTTTATCTGTCTTGCCTTCTTAATAGGGTTGTTTTCAGAATCAGATAAAATAATGGAAAGTAAGATCCTTTATAAATTAAAAAAAAAATACACAAATGAGTAGTCTTACTTTGTTTCAATTACTATCCTAGCAGCTTCCTAAGATTTATACTGCATCCTAGAGCAAATTTCATTTGTGGACCTAGAACTCAATTCTGCAATTTCTTGAAATGGCACTTTACCCCCAAAGAATTTGCTTTGATCTTGGAAATAGAAAATTAAAAAAAAAATCATAAGGGAAGATAAGAAATGATGAGTACAGAGTCAGTCATGCAACATAAAATTGCAGAAATAAAGAATTGAACCTGATTTGGGATGTGACCTACACCAGTGGTTAAAATATTTTTAACTATATAAACATTTATACAAATTGCATTTACTCAGAGTCGTAATGTGTGAAACAGAAAACATGAGTTTCTCTGCTGAAGCAATAGGCCCAAAGCCCCCCTTCCTGGTTTTCTCAGCTCCGTGAAAGGGCTCAGTTTGGAAATCATCAATTTTCTTCCCAATGCTTTATTTCGCCATGGGATTCTTGTTTGAGTTATGCTGTACACAGAGGCATAGTACCAAAATCTATAAAGTAGTCATTGCCCTGTGGAAGCTTTAGGGATTTGGGAGCCCATTTCTCTTGTGCCACCCAGTTTTTAGTGGCCCTGAAAGGAGGGTTTCTGCAGAGCTCAGTTTGGAAGACTTTGATCTCATTCACTCTTTCCTCCAACTCAAGAATAACTTCTGAAGCATCTCTGACTAGCCGCCACCTGTGGACTGCCGTTCTCTCTGGCTCCTTAAAGAGGCAGTGTGCTCTGATGCTCAGCAGCTGCAGTTGTTCCAGAATGCATCCTGACATGGGCCGGGAGTGCAGTGCCTGCAGTGTGGACCCAGTGTGCCCAGTCATGTCACGTGGAACCTCTCTCAGAGTTGGTTGCCCTCTCTTATTCATGGTTACTCCGCCCTGTTTGGAGACGGCTGTCATGGCCCCTCTGAGTCTTCTCTCCGATGCAAACGTGACTAGTTTCCTCAACTTTTTTCAGCCTCCTCATTATGCTAGCTGTGATAGTAGCTACTACCTTCCATGGGATTGACATTTGTCTGTCCATATCCTTGTTAACATTTGTGAGTCAGTCTTGAACCTAACGCTACAGATCTGGTCTCCGCTACACATGTTCAGTAGAAGCATTTCTAGACACAAACTGGACTTACACATCATTTAATAAGACAACTAGCTATAGCTCAGAGTCAGTTTATTGAAGAGCTATTGTTTATTGAACCCCTTTCAGGTTCAATAAACAATAACACTGGGCTGTGATCTGTTACTAAGTGTGGGAAGTCTAATAATATTATTAAGGCATGCTAGCTGGGGGATGCTATGAAATTTCTTACCTGCCCGCTTTGCATTTTTTCCTGGGTTTTCTTTAATTTTTTTACTCTGTCTTTCTATTTTAATTGCTATTAAGCTGCTTATTAGCACTCTTGATAACTATCACAATGGCCCAAGAACAGTGTAAGTTCTTAGCAATCTTCACTGTGTGGTAATCAAACAGGGGATATATTTCACCACTAAATTTTTCACTGACCATTGAAGGGGCCTTGCTTAGGACCAAATATTTGGTAATCAAGCTAGAATTGTGGAAAAGTCGTAAATCTGTTTAAAGAAGTTTTAGCTTCTTCACAGTTATGCAATCCATCAAAAATAAATAAATCAGTATATTTTAGAACTTTCAAGTTAGGGATTTTTGCCTTTTACAATACAGTCATTCAATGCCCTTTTAGCATCCCAGATGGGGATATTTTGAACTAATCAAACACTGGAATTACATTAAACAGTTTGGAAGAGTTTGTGAGTATAGTAGCAGCTGAGGAGGGTGTTATTGCTTTTTTATTCAAAGGCCCACATGTGTAAAAATATTTACTCTCATTTTAAGCATTCCTTCCTGGGTCTCTGTGGACTTGTGAGTTTTGAGACACAAAGGAAGGAAAAAAAGAGTAAACAGTTTCTAGAGCAAGTCAAAAACTGACGATTCTGAGACCGTCTTTCTCCCTAGGGTGACAATTGGGGTCTTCTACTGAGAATCCGTAGTGGAAAAAGCAGCAGTTAGACCATCGCGCTTTTGCAATTGTCTCTCGTTTCTGGGATCACACTGTGTGGTAATTTTAAAACGTCTCAATGGAAATTGCTGCCATCAGTCGTGTCATTATGTAATCCCTCTATGTCATCAGTGATACCGTTTGCTTCCCACCTAGTTTTCATAGCTCTAAATCAACAGGGCTAGATGGGGTGTCTCCGAATAATGAAATCCAAGAAGGGAATGCCCCGTTGCAAGCTTGGCTAATATGCCAAAGTCTTCCTGTGGATCCGGCCACCTCCCTGCGTCTCCCCACCTCCTGTCAGGCCAGGAACTCTCTCACTGAAGCAGAAGTTACTTTCTGATTTTATGTATAACGAGCAACATAATGTGAACATTTAGAATGCACATCTAGTTTTCAGTATGTCAAATCTAAAACTTTTCACCATAACATTACAATAAATCAGAAGGAACGAAATCAGCGAAAAACAAATGTTGGGGGTAAAAATATTGAAAAAGTTTCTGAAGTTATGTTGAAACATTTTTTTGCTACGTTGGTTATCAACAGACGGCTTCATGTCTTGAGTAATTTAACCAAAGCCAAATTATACTTGTATAAAACATGACTATTTCCTGTTTTTGTGTCTAGCTTAGATGACCCTGTCTTCTGCTTTCTAGTTTTGATTTTCATAAAATCAAATTTCTCATCTCGTTCTCAGGGTTTCTTCTTTGGGAGCCGATACTGGTTGCCCTCCTTCTGGGAGAACTGGTGCCCCTTAAATTATAGGGCCTCAGGGACACTTCCAAAGACAGAGGACTTGAACTCTTGAAGTGGAGAGGAAGTGTGATGAGGCAGGTAGAGCCTTGTCTCTACTCACTCCCCCAGTTTATTTACCCCTTATCTTTTCTGAATAATCCTGGAGTACAGCAGCCAGTGCCCCAACCCTAGGAGATCCCTGAGAACCACAGGGTTATGGGGCTGGGAGCTGGACATTAGCTGTGGTGTTAAATGAATAAAGCGCCGACACTGGTTATGGGAATATTACGTTCGACAGCAGTTTAAGTTTTCACGTGCATTAGCTTCTTTAACGCACACCGCAACATGGTGTTATTACTGACAGACAGTAGAGCGCAATCGATATAAACCCGCCCTTTCTAGAGCAGGTCTGCCCTGAACGAGCTGTGTGAGCTGAGGGGATTGCATCAGCCCTCAAGGACACAGATTTCCAATCTGTGAAATCAAAGGGAAAACATCATCCCTGGCTGTTTATACCCTGTTTGCAGATAAGCCAACAGAGGTTTAAGAGTCACTCACAGTCACATGATAAGTAATTGCTCAGACCGGAGCTCAGACAGTCAAAGTCAGCAAACCTGACCACCACTCCACCTGGCCTCCAGCGGTGACATTTATAAAATGTTTTCTTCTTTTTAATTTTCTCACCCTGGAAGGATATCTGTGGTTGTGTTTCTGTCACTAGGATGTAATGTGATGGTCCGAATGGAAGGAAACAGCTGTCCATACACTTAGCTCAGCCGTTCTCGAAGGTTTTCAGACCCGAGGCCCCTTTCCAGGATAGGTTTCTGGCAGATTTGCTGGGTGCGAAGTACGTGAAAGGCACCATGCTCAGCTCTGGGTTGCGGTGTTCGTTAGCCAGTGCTGCAGGTCAAAGCCATCCAGACTTAGTGCCCGAAGAGAGCGATGAGCACGCATCTCTCACACAGCACCTGAGGGTCAAGGACCCAGGAGCAGCTTAGCGTGGAGGTTCTGGCCTAGGGTCTCGCATGAGGCTGCGATGGGATGTCAGCCTGGGCTGCCGTCGTCTGAAGGTATTACTGGGGCTAGAGGATCTGCTCCTAGGACGGCTCGCTCATGTGGCCTCAGCTCTGTGCCGTGTGGACCTCTATGGAGCTGCGAGAGTATTTTCAAGATGTGGCAGCTGGCTTCTTCCAGAGCAAGTGAGCCGAGAGAAGAGAGGGGTGGGGAGAGCAGAGCAGACACCGCGACATCACGTACTATTACTTCTGCTGTGTTCTCTTGGTCCCACAGACCAACCCTGATTTCATGCGGAGGTTGGGGTGTGGGGGACCACCTAGAGGGCGGGGATTATTTGGGACAATCTTAGCAGATGGCCACCACGGTGGCTGCCCTATCCTCGGGGGGCCAGTCGTCTAGTGTGGGTGAAAGATAATTAACATATATAACCACAAATTCTCCTAAAAACTGTTATGATACTTAAGGGCACGTACTGTATGTTGGGTCAGTTTTATCCCCATAAAGAGAGAGGATGTAATTTAAATGGGTGTCTTTTCTTGACCCTTCCTCATACCCCTCCTCTTCCTCAGACTGAAAAGATCAAGGAAGGAGGTAACCTGAACTGCATCTTGAGTGAGCGCCGAGAGCAAGGCAGGTGCAGGACGTGGAGGACGTCAGGAAGGAAGAAGAGTGCGTACGATTATTATGAACATGGGGAGAAACCTTGGCCAAGGGCTAATCCAGGACCAAACCCGGAAGGAATTTGTACATCACCCAGATGTTGTCTCGTAGGCTCCAAAGGCTGGAGGATTTGAGTAAGTCAGTGGCGCTGCTGCCATTACGTCCTAAGCATATGACTCCCACGCAGAGGAACGTGGCCGGAAGGAAGGTAAGACCAGAGGCCCAGGCTGGTTAGAAGGTCCCTGCGGTTGTGCAGGCAGATGTGGGGCTTCTAGCAGGATCAGGCGGCAGCCATGGAGAGAGTGGGATGAAGTGACCGAATTAGAAGGAATCTAGTGATTGGGAGAATCAGGAATTTGGGAAAGAAAAACGTACCAGCTGTGTGAACCCGGAGAAAATCTCGAAAATTTGATTTCTTCAACTGGAAATGGTTTATAATATCTTTTGGTGTTCTTAAACAATTAAAGACAACATGTATGAATTCCTTAGCACACTGTCTGGCGTGGCAGGGGCGCAATGAGTGGCAGCTATAAATAAGTAGAAAGAAAGAAACCAAACAGTGAATAAGAATTAAGGGAAAGGAGGACACTCTTGTGCGTTTGTGTGTATGTGCACACACCAAGGAAAAATAGCACAAATAAAAGATTTGGATCAAAACTACGTTTATTTAAACAATACTGAACTTACCATCCCACTTTTGTAAACCTTTCTTTCTTAAAATTTTTGCTTAGTGCCCCCTTTTGTAAATGAGCCATGGAGTATAAAATATAACCAAGTGTTTGGAATGTAAGAGCATGAACTCCAAAATGCAGTGAGGCAAATTGTAGGCACATAGTTTCATTTCAAGATCTGGATACTTGAGGCCTTTATTTCCTTCTTTCTGTATCCAGTTTCTTTTTCTAATAGTAACTCAATTATTTCCCAAGGCCAAACTAAACTGTTCTCTTTCTTGATCGCTGTTTACCTCTAAGGAAACCTGTCTTTTTCTTTTTGGACTTCGTTTCCCATCCAAATCTACTCTTAGAAGCTTCTGGACACCCTTGTCAGCAAGGCCTTTTCATGTTTCTGGACCAGAAATTTCCCTGATTGTCTCTGTAAGTAAAATGACTTGTTCTCCTGGGACAATTTTAGTTTATATGTGCTGTCCTCATGTGATTTTTTTTTTTTTTTTTTTGAGACAGAGTCTCACTGTGTTGCCCGGGCTAGAGTGCCGTGGCATTAGCCTAGCTCACAGCAACCTCAAACTCCTGGGCTCAAGCGATCCTTCTGCCTCAGCCTCCCGAGTAGCTGGGACTA
>CAUYSK010090718.1:0-15681 GCA_963575035.1 Avahi laniger | reverse complement strand
CCTGCCTCAGCCTCCCGTGTAGCTGGGACTACAGGCATGCGCCACCGTGCCCAGCTAATTTTTTCTGTATATTTTTAGCTGTCCAATTATTTTCTATTTTTGGTAGAGACGGGGTCTCGCTCTTGCTCAGGCTGGTCTCGATCTCCTGAGCTCAAACAATCCGCCCGCCTTGGCCTCCCAGAGTGCTAGGATTACAGGCGTGAGCCACCGCGCCCGGCCCAGGATTATTCTTGAATGGCGTTGCAATGCCACGGCTCACACTGGGGAGCCTTACGAGAAATGGTGGTTGTTATATCTGTTGTTGGGGCGCCACTGAGGGCATCCATCGCCCACTCATCACAGGGTCATCTTCAGGGGGACCCGAAAAGGAATTCCTCCCAAGTTTCAGTGCCAAGATAAGGCCATGTTTCTCCTGGGAAGTTCTGGTTTGTTCATTTTATAGATTCCGTGGCTTTTGCTTATTATACTTTTAGGGATGTTAAGCTTACTCTTGGTTTTATTATTTTGCCTCGTTTTATTTTCCTTTCAGTTCAAGTCCCAAAACTATTTGTTTTATTCCTTGACATTGTGTGTATTTTCGTCAGCCAGCTCTTCTCCAGTTCTCTGTGTGATGAACGCACACACATAGTGGTCCCCTTATCTGTGGGGGGTATGTTCCAAGAATATATACTATGTTTTTCTCTATACATACATAGATACCTGTGATAGAGTTTGATTTATAAATTAGGCACAGTAAGAGATTAACAGCAGTAACTAATAATAAAATAGAACAATTATCACCACATACTGTAGTAAAAGTTACATGAATGTGGTCTCTCTCTGTCTCTGAAAATATCTCACTGTACTGTCCTCACCGCAGGTGAGAGCTGGGAGAAGCAGCCACTACTGTACGTAAACATGCCCATCCATTGATATATAAAATATGAATTTGGATCGAAGACCCAGAAGCCAGCTTGACCTCCCTTCTGCCTGGCCGCCCACAGTGGCGCAGGCCCCGCCCCCCCTCCAGCCCGACCCTTGGCTCCACCACCTCCTTCTGATGACTCCCAGAGATGCTCCAGTTCATCGTGATGCTTCCAGGCCCTCCCGCCCCTGACAAAGGCTAAGGAGAATGGCTGAGGGGACTCCCACACTCTGTAAGACCTTGGGGGCACCAGGGAAGAAGTCTTGACGGCCCCATCCCTGCCCTGGAGACCGGCTCTGGCTACCGTGTCCCGCAGCCTCCTGCGTGCGGGCGTTCAGCTGAGTGCCCCTGGCTTCATCCCATCCACCAGCACTCTTGGCTCCAATGTGAGAAAGCAGTTTGCATCCAGCCAACAGGCTTAAGTAAGATAGATGGAGGCAGCCTGCTTTCTCATCTCCCAAACCCCTCTCCTCACAGGGCCTGCTGTGCAGAAGGCGGATGGAGTGCTTTGTCTTAATGTGGCCGCTGCAGGCTGAGTTTCAGATCTGTAGTTCATCTGTCTTAGAGATGCCAGATGCACTTGAACCTCCTGCCAGGAGCAGCTGTTTAAAGTCACAGGGACGGAGGGACCCGTTCTGTTTGCAATACCTGTGGTGGGCATGGGACACCCTGGCCATTGGCCTGAGCAGTGCTATGGGAAGTGGAATTCAGGACTCAGAAAGGCATCTGGAGCGCTGCTCTCTCCTGGGGCTTCCCCCATGGGATGGAACCCTATCTGAGAGAGTAGACAGCAGGGTTCTGTTCCAGAGCTGAGTGAAACTTTCCCAATCATCAGTATCTTTACCTACAAAATGGGCATTTGATGTTACTTTCACAGAGTTGGCGTAAGGATTAAATATTGTACTAGCTAGTGCTTTAATAGCTCTTATTGCATGCCAGTCACCATTCTAAAGGCTTTATGTACAATAACCCATTTAATCCTTACAACACCTTAAGTATTATTATCCCCATTTTTTATAGGAGGAAACTGAGGCTCAGAAAGTATAAGTAATTTGCTCAAGTTCACACAGCTGGTGAGTGACAGAGCTGGGATTTGAACCCAAGTAATCCAGTCCCAAAGTTATGACATGTCTGCAAGTATCCTGGTGCAGTGCCTGACACCCAGGAGGCACACACGCAAAGGTAAATCATTGTTACTGGTATGTGAGCCACTGCTCCTGGCTTGACCTGGCAGGTGAGCTCTTCAAACACTGATTGTCTGGCAGTCCCACCCTCCCCTTCCCCAGGTCAGAGCCCTTCTTGGCCCTCATGGTGTGTACTCCCATCCATGCACCTAGCACCGTATGCTTGGGTTACAATGTTATATTTATGTCTTTGTCTCTCCTGATGACTCTTTCTTCCCATATCCCAGCACTAAGCATAGTTCTTGATATATAATAGGTGCTTGATGTTTACTTAAAAATTATTTCTTCTTTTAGTACTGGAGCTGTGAGATATGGCCGAGAAGTGGTGAGCCTATTGTTGGATGACTCACCCTCCTCCTGGTGGCCACAGACATCACTTTCTAATCTTCTCTTTTTTGCTTTCATGACTCAAGCAGCCTGGAGGGGGGCCTGCTCTTTGAGGTCCATTATAGTCAATTGATCTTTAACAAAGGCATCAAGAACACACAATAGGAAAAGGACAGTCTCTTCAGTAAGTGGTGTTGGGAAAACTGGATGTCCACATAAAGAAGAATGAAACTGGTCCTCTATCTCACATCATATACAAAAATCAACTTAAAATAGATTGAAGACCTCAAACTGTAAAACTACTAGAAAAAAATATAGGGGAAAAGCTTCTTGACATCAGTCTGGGCAATAATTTTTTGGGTATGACCCCAAAAGCACAAGCAAAAATAGACAAATGGGATTGCATCAAACTAAAAAACTTCTGCACAGCAAAGGAAACGACCAACAGAGTGAAGAGACAACCTATGGAATAGGAGGAAATATTTGCAACTCATACATCTGATAAGGGGTTACTATCCATAATACATAAGGAGCTCAAACAACTCAATAGCAAGAAAACAAATAACCTGATTTTAAAAATGGGCAAAAAACCTCAATAGACATTTCTGAAAAGAAGATGTACAAATGGCTAACAAGTATATGAAAAACATGCTCAGCATCATTGATCATCAGGAATCAGGAAAATGCAAATCAAAACCACAATGAACTACCATCTCACACCTGTAAGAATCAAAAAAACCGAAAGATAACAAGCGTTGGTAAGGATGTGGAGACTGGGAGAGCCTGCACACATTTGGAGGGAATTTAAATTAGTATAGCCATTATGGAAAACAGTATGGCAGGTCCTCAAAAAATTTTGAATACAACTACTGTATGATCCAGGAATCCCACTTCTGGGTATATATCTGAAGGAAATGAAATCAGTACCTCAAAGAGATATCTGTGCTCCTGTATTAATTGCAGTATTACTCACAATAGCTAAGATATAGAATCAATCTAATCATCTATCAATGGGTGCACGGATAAAGAAAATGTAGTATATAACCAATGGAATATTATTCAACCTTAAAAAAGAAGGAAATCCTGTCATTTATTGCAACGCGGATAAACCTGGAGGACATGCTCCTATGTGAAACAAGCCAGGCATAGAAAGACAAATACTGCACGATCTCACTTATGTGGGGAATCTAAAAAAGTTGAATTCATAGAAACAGACAGTACATTGGTGGCTGCCAGGCGCTGAAGGAGGGGAATATTGGGCAAAGGGTAAAAAGTTTCAGTCATATAGGATGAATAAGTTCTGGAGATCTGATGTACAGCATAGTGATTATCAACCTAAAATAGTCAAAAGGGTCAGAATCTAGTTTCAGGAGATTTTATTCGAGTGCAAAGTTTACAGATAGCTGTCCAGGAAGCACGGATTCCAAAGAATGGAAGTCAAAGTTCTGAACTATAAAAGTTTGGGATGGTTTATATAGATAAAATTTAGGGAAGCTTAACAGAATTTCAACAGCTTTCTATATAAGCCTTAAGGCACAGTTACAATGATATGATTAGTCAAGTTCTTTTTCTTTCAGGAAACGTATATTTAACATTCCACACTGAAAATGTATTAATAATGATGATGGAGTCTTTTGCACCATCTGCTCTGAGTTAGGTACAGGACAATGAAGGAGGCAGGTCATCTATAACAGATCAGTGACTGGAAGGGAGGAGGTCTAGTCTCTGATCTCCCCTAGTCATTTACAGAACGAGAACAATGAGGAAGAGAGTTAATCTACAATCTAAGAAGCAGATTTGCACACAAGCTACATGACTCAGTCTCCAGGGCTTAACTTCCTCCTTGGCATAATAAATTTATAGGGTCTTGAATTTTTATTTTCTTTTACAATGACTATAGTTAATAATATCATATTATATTTTCATGTCACAGTCCATGGTAAGAAAAAAAATAATACTATCGTATTATATACTTGAAATCTGCTAATAGATCATAAGTGTTGTCATCATACACAAAAAATAGTAACTGTGAGGTGATGAATATGTTAATTATCAGACTGGAAGACGGTGCTATTAAAAGAATATGTTGATTAGTTCGATTGTGGTAATCATTTACAATGTATATTAAAACATTTACAATGTATATATAAACCATTTTTGTAAATATATATAATTATATACAATTTTCATGTCAATTATACCTCAATGAAGCTGGAAAAAATATCTTTTAAATTGTTTTTTTCCAGCACAAGAGCAAATCATGCTTTTAAAAAAGGAATCAGTACATTACAGAAATTTTGAAAATGAAAGTCCTTCATAATCCTGCTATTCTAAGTGCGATTTGTGGACCAGCAGCTTTTTGGCATCTCCTGGAAACTTGTTAGAAATGTGGAACCTCAGGCCCTATCCAGACCTGCTGCCTCAGAATCTCTTTTCATTTAACAAGATCGCACTGACTTGGGGGCACCTTAAGTTAAAAATCACTGGCCATGACCACCCTCTTCCTCCCTTACCCCCAGCTAAGGCGATAATGTCACCTGTTTTGTGTGCATTTGAATGCTTTTTTGAGAGCACACTCTCCTAATCTTTTTCAGTAATTACTTGCAATTTTCTAACCTCATCTAAAACCAAAATCCTCATCAATGTCATTCAGCAGGAAGCTGATAAAGACAGCATGATCTTGTCCCTTTGCTTCTCCTCTTGCCCCCTCTCCAACTGGTTCTCCCACAGCAGTCGTGATGATCTCTTGAAAACACAGATCAGATCAGGTCACTCTCCTGCTGGAGCCCTGCGGTGCAATCCATCGCCCTGGGAACACGCAGCAGCCTCCTCCACCCCAGCCCATCGCCCGCTCTCACGCCCGCCCGTACTCCCTCCTGCCACGTTGACCTTCTCTCTTGTCCACAGCAGATCGAGCTCTCCCCCCACCTCTGGGTCTTTGGAATCTCTGCTCCTGGGCCTGGGACGCCCCTTCCCTCTTTCTTCCCCAGCTGCTTCCTTTGCATCCTCGGTTTCTCCCCTCAAGCATCGCCTCCTCAGAGGGGAAAGGTGACGGCCCACCTGGGCAAAGGATGCCCTTACCTGCCAGGGTTCTCTGTCACAGACTGTGTCTGTCCTTCTGGGCTCTTATCACCAGCTGTAATTATTGCTCACTTGTTTGTCTACCTGTTACGTTGCCGTAAGAATGTACGCTCACGAGGGCAGGGACCATGCTGCCCGGCTTGCCCTTGTATCCGCAGCACTTAGCACTGTGCCTTGTGTGTAGCGGGCTACTGCTCAATAAATAGCTGTGGGATTTATGACTGCTTTCTGTACATTGGGCATATTAATTTCATCTCCCTGTATTTATCGGCTTGTTGAAATTATATTTTTTAAAAAGCTCTTCAAAAGGGAATAAAATAAAAAGTAACATCTTTCCTCCCTCAGTTCCCCTCAATGTCAAAGGTAACCACTGATAACAGCTTATTTTGTCTCCTTCCAAAATTGTATAGCCCTTTTAAAAAAACACCCACAAATCAGATCATGCTGTATTAATTCTATTCTGCAATTTTTTTTTTTAAACTGTGATAAAGAATGCATAAGTTTACCATATTAACCATGTTTTTTTTTTAAAAACCAGGTCTCTCTATGTCACAGCTGGAGTGCAGTGGCTATTCGTCGGCACCATCACAGCTTGCAGCAGCCTCGAACTCCTGGGCTCAAGTGATCTTCCTGTCTCAGCCTCCCGAGTAGCTGGGACTACAGGTACACGCCACCACGCCCGGCTAATCTTTAAGTGTAGAGTTCAGTAGTGTTATGGTCACATTGTTGTACAACCAGTCTCCAGAACTTTTTCATCTTGCAAAACGGAAACTCTATACCCATTAAACAACTCCCCACTTCTCCCTCCCTCCAGCCTCTGGCAACCACCATTCTACTTTCTGTTTCTGTGAGTTTGAACAACTTGCTTTTTTTAACTTAAGAGTACAGCTGTCCATATGGGTACATAAGATCTAGCTCATTATTCCTTCAGCTGTCTGGTGTTCCACAGTGGCCCCAGCTGATATTTAACCAGTCTCCCATCAGTGATGTGAGGGTTGTTTCCAGTTTTTTTGCTGTTCCAAACAATGCTATAATGCCAGGTTTAAACTCCTAGAACCAAAGGGTATGCACTTCTATTTGCCAAATTGCTGCTCAAAGACGTTGCACCAGCGACTCTCACCCACAGAGGATGAGAGGGCTCTTTACCCCACACACCGATCAGTTCTTCCCCACGTCGTAAACCAACAAGTAAATATTGTGCCACTCAGGGACAAGCAGGACCAAGTCTTGAAAGGAGGGTCAGTGACTCCCTTCTGTGGTGATTTCCCCAGGAGATGAGCTGGTGGCAAGATGAGGGAATCAAAGCTTCGAAATGCACGCAAGGAGGAAGTCTAATTCAAAAGTCATGTAATAAGTGGACTTGGGAAGAAGCTTGTTGCTGTGGCAACCTGATTCCCCTGCTGCCAAGAGCCGGTTTTCTTCTTTCTTCTGCACCTGCCAGGAGCTCCTTTCCCTCCACATTACTTGAGAAAGAGGGACAGAGTTTGGCGTTGTTTTATTGAGGTTGATGTCAGTAGCCAGCGGTCACTGGGAGAGAGTGTGCCCTCGCCAGGCATGGAGCTGGCTGAGCCCTGCCCAGCCGTGGGTGGACAGAATGCGCCCAGGTGTCTGGACCAAAACACTGATGTCATGGGCCGCACGACCTGGGCTGTCTTTTCTTTTTTTAAAATTGTATTTATTGGCTGGATGCGGTGGCTCACGCCTGTAATCCTAGCACTCTGGGAGGCTGAGGCGGGCGGATCCTTTGAGCTCAGGAGTTCAAGACCAGCCTGAGCAAGAGTAAGACCCCGTCTCTACTAAAAATAGAAAGAAAATTACCTGGACAACTAAAAAATATATAGAAAAAACTAGCCGGGCATGGTGGCTCACGCCTGTAGTCCCAGCTACTTGGGAGGCTGAGGCAGGAGGATCGCTTGAGCCTAGGAGTTTGAGGTTGCTGTGAGCTAGGCTGACGCCATGGCATTCTAGCCCAGGCAACAGAGTGAGGCTCTATCTCAAAAAATAAAAAAATTTAAAAAATAAAATTTTATTTATTTATTTATCTGCACTGATCTCGAACTCCTGGGCTCTAGTGATCCTCCCGCCTCAGCCTCGGAAGTACCTGGGGCTCCAGGTGAGCTGCCTTTTGTCATACTCCCCAGAGGTGCCAAGTGGGCCAAGCCCTCAGGAGACTGTTCTGTTCCCTTCACAAGAAAAGCTTTTCTAGATTTTTGTTTAGGAGCACCAAAGGTCAAGGGCCTGGTGAGCTTGCTCCAGCAGACCTCTTAAACCAGTTTCCCTGTTCCAGGTCACTTTGCTCTGCTCTTCCAGGACATTTAACTCTGAAAATGCTACTTGGAATAGAGCTGAGGGAGGGGACAACAGATGGATGTGAAACAGGAGTCAGATACCCCACAGGCAGTTAGGGCAGGGGTCAGAAGGACAGGACAAGAAAGTCCCAAGAATCTGAATGTGCTTAGGTAAGATAAATGTAACCAATAGGGACCCTTTAGTTATTTTACTTTAGCCATAACATCTTTATCTAAGGTAAAAGGGGGGATTCCTTTAATTGGGGCATGTGCACAGTGTCCCTAAAGGAACTACCCTCATTAACATTGTAAAAATCACACCCACCAGCCCCATGACAGTTTACAAATGCCATGGAAACTTCTGAAAGTTACCCTGTAACTGCAGTCCCCGACACCCAGGCCAGGAGGGTACTAGGCCCTGGCCTGTTAGGAACTGGGCCGCGTGGCGCGCATTGGAGGGATATAGGTTGCAGCTCCTTATGAGAATCTAATGCCTGATGATCTGAGGTGGAGCTGAGGCGGTGACACGAGCCTAGGGAGATCATCATTAGCAGAGAGGTTTGGCTGCACAGTAAATGTAATGTGCTTGAATCATCCCGAAACCAACCCCCCAACCCCCACGCCGAAAATTGTCTTTCATGAAACTAGTCCCTGGTGCCAAAAAGGCTGGGGACTGCTGCCTTACAAGGTCAAGAAAGGGGAGGGTTCCCTTTTCTAGGAAGTCTCCACCCCTTTCCTAGAAAATCATGAATATTCTACCCCCAGCTTAGCATATTATTAGGAATTAGCATAAAAGGATGGACCCTAACCTGGGGTGGCACTGTTTGTTCCTCTCTGCATCAGTCCACTCTCTTCTCTTCTGAAGGAGTTGACTTTGCTTTCAGTAAACCTCTCTGCTTTTGCTCATATCTCCTGCCAGAACTCTTTCCTCTCACTGGTGCCACTGCGCTTGAATTCTTTCCTGCACAGAGGGCAAGAGCACTCTCCACCAGTGCGGGTGGTGGTCCCTGCCATTATCAGGTGGACAGAATTAAATTCTTTTCACCTCTTCCCTGTGTCAGGCTCTGTACTAGGCACATCATTTACATTCTCTCATCTAATGCTCAGTAGGGTAGAAATTGTTTCCCCATTTTTATAAAAATGAAACCCAAGGTTCTGGCTCTGCACACTGAAGTGACTTGCCCAAGGTCTCCAGCAGGAACATGAACCTGGGTCCGCCTGATCTCTAGGTCAGTCCCCTCCACCCCCAACCCCCACCGTGAGATAATTTGGACAAGCAAACCAGACAGGGGTTGTGAGGGACAGCCCCTTCTCTTGGATGTGATGGCAGCCAGTCATTGTCTCCCTCTGAGCATCAAGGACTGCAGAGACTTGACCCACCAGCTTCACCTGGTCGCTTCACCTGAAGGTCCCTGTGTCCTTGGAACTCGCCCCTCCCTTCTTGAATCAGGCCGTGAGCTACAGAGAGGAAACATGGCGTCGAACCACATAGGCAGGTTCAAGCCCGTTCTTGCTGTGGATTCCTTAATCTTGTTTGAACCCCAGCCTCGCCACAGAAACACAGGAAAATGGCGACTCTGTTGTTTTGTTTTACGTATACCCAGGAGGATTACGTGAACTGAGAAGAAGGAACCTGTGACCTGACTCGGGCTAGCATGCTACGACATCAGCCTAGCTCACAACAACCTCTAACTTCTGGGCTCAAGCAATCCTCCTGCCTCAGCCTCCTGAGTAGCTGGGACTACAGGAGTGCGTCAGCACACCCAGCTAATTTTTTCTATTTTTGGTAGAGATAGGGTCTCACTCTTGCTCAGGCTGGTCTGCAACTCCTGGGCTCATTACAGGTGTGAGCCACCGTGCCCAGCCAGTGACCTGACTTTTCTATTAAACTCAAACAGCCCCAGGCCCTACCCAGTGGCTGTTGGGAGCTTTTCTCCTTGCTGAGCTCTGTTTCCTGGGCTCTCCTGCAGAGAGGTTCTTTCCCTAGCCTCCAGGGTATATGACAGTATTGATTTGTACCCTCGAATTGGATTTTTCTACATGCCATCCCAGAGGCAACCAGGCCTGGAGTCATTCCCAGGAGAATCTTGTCCCACTCACACACATTTACACTCTACATTCCAAGTCCTAGTAACCCTTTTCTATGTGCCTGTCCCCTCCAGCCAGCCTCAGGAATCTTGCTCTGCGCTCCCCAGGCTTTGTAGCACTGCCTGGGTGACAGTGGCATGTGTAGCAGGATTGCAGATTAAAATACAAAGAAACATGTAGCGGAGATGTTGCTTCTCTGTTTCCATAGCTGATCTGGTGAGCTCTGAGCCCCTGCCCCTCTGGGGGAAATGGAAAGAAAGCCTCGTTTGCCAACTCCTGGCACTATCGCATATTTCAGTTTATATAGTCTCTCTTGGATGACTCAGTCTCTGTAGGGTAAATGCTCAGTTTTAAAATTTTCTTCTTCTTCCCACTGTCACTTTCCATGATGGTAGTGGCTGAGTCCACTGAGTGGTCACCTGTGGGCTTTTTGCATTGCCCTGCTGACACTCCCTGCCAAGTGGGTCCTCGTGGCTCAGTCCCAGTCAGGAGGTCCCCGCATATACTGGTCTCTTTTTCCCACCCTGAGACCCTCAGGCCCTCCAAGCCCTTCAGTTGGATCCCAGATGGATTTTAGCATGCCCTGCAGCTGTGGAGAGCGAGAGTCCCTGTCCTGGCTCACCTATGCCACTGTTTCCCTAGCTCAGTGTTGCCCTTCTGCCCTCTGCTTGCTGGACGCAGTGTCTAGCTAGCAACAGGCTCCTCCACTCCTACCCCCCACCATGAGATAATTCCAAAGGGTTCCAAATAGGAAAGAGGGTGAAGGACCTGTGCTTTTAGCTGTCCCCTCCACCCTCGAACTGGCCCCTCCCTCAACCCCTGGCTTTGACCTGGAGGAGGGTTCAAGCCGCAGGAATGGGACTCCCTGTGTCTCTTGCTTCTGCCTCTCTTCACGGTCCTCCTGGGGCCACATCCATGGCTTCACATCCAGACACACATAACAAAACTCAGTGGCCTAGTCCACCAGGCCTGGCTTTGATATATTAAAGCATGCTTAAATTATTTAGAAAATCCTTTTCTCTCGTAGCACAGACTGGCTTTCAAAGCTATTACTTTGCTTTACACTGAGGAATATTTTTTGGATGTCCACAGCTGAACACTGACTTTCTCATTCCCCTTGCATTCCTAATCCTGTCTGAGGCAAACAGATGCCTCTGGCACAAGAGGAGGGAGTACAAAAGAGGAAAGCACATTAATATCATGCAACAGATAATTCTCCCCAGTCTACGTGCTTATGACTTGGCAGTGTTTAAGGTCCCTTCCAGCTATGTATCCTGTCCTTTCAAGCCTATTGACATAGGAGCTCTTTTTTCATTAGTAGTTTTTTTGTTTGTTTGTTTGTTTATTTTTCAGATGTATTCCACAATTCAATCTGGGCCGTCACAAAGACAGACAGAAAGCACAGGGATTCTTTTCTTTTGCATCCTAGTACAAACCAAAGAACAACAGCAAATTGTTCAAGGTCTATCAGTGGATGCAGAGTTTGTTTGTTTTGAGACAGGGTCTTGCTCTATTGCCCAGGATAGAGAGTGGTGTCATCATCATAGCTCATTGGAACCATAAACCCCAGGAGGGCTCACATGATCCTCCTGCCTGAGCCTCCCAAGTAGTTGGGACTACAAGTGTTCCTCACCATGTTTGGCTAATTTTTAAAAAAATTTTTTTTAGAGACAGAGTCTTGCTATGTTGCTGCTCTCAAACTCTTAGGGCCTCAAGCAATCCTCCTCCTTGGCCTCTCAAAGTGCTAGGATTACACACGTGAGCCACCATGCCTGGCTAGTAGTTTGTTTTTTTTTTTTAATACTTTTTCTTAAAGCAACATTCCTTTAGTTACTGCCATAACTCGCCTTCCCTCAATAGTCAATCTTCCTGGAAAAGTTGCTGATGCCATGGCACTCTAGCCTGAGTGACAGAGTGAGACTCTGTCTCAAAAAAAAAAAAAAAAAAGATGAGAGAGCAGAAATAAGTGAAATTGAAACAAACAAAAAAATACAAAAGATCAACGAAATGAAAAGTTGGTTTTTTGAAAAGATAAACCAAATTGACACACCTCTAGCCAGACTAAGAAAAAGAAGAGAAAAGACCCAAATAAATAAAATCAGAGATGAAAAAGGAGACATTACAACAGATGCTACAGAAATTCAAAGGATTGGCCGAGTGTGGTGGCTCACACCTGTAATCCTAGCTTTCTGGGAGGCCCAGGTGGGAGGATAGCTACAGCTCAAGGGTTCAACACCAGCCTGAGCATAGTGAGACCCCGTCTCTAGAGACAAGAAACAAAAAAAGACAAAAAAAAAAAAAATACACAAAACCACAAAACCCAGCTGGGCATTGTGGTGCATGCCTGTAGTCCCAGCTACCTGGAAGGCTGAGGCAGAAGGATTACTTACAGCCCAGGACCTGGAGCTTGAGGTGACTATAATCACTGCACTGTACCCAGGCACACCGAGTGACACTCTGTCTCAACAACAACAAAAAAAAAAAAAACAGGGAAATGATGGAACACTTACCTCAGAAATTCAAAGGATCATTAGAGACTACTATGAGCAACTATATGCCAATGAATTGGAAAACCTAGAAGAAATGGATAAATTCCTAGAAACATACGACCTATCAAGAGTGAACCAGGAAGAAATCCAAAACCTGAATAAACCAATAACAAATAATGAAATAGAAGCAGTGATGAAAAGTCTCCCATCAAAGAAAAGCCCAGGACACAGTGTCTTCACTGCTGAATTCTACCAAGCATTCAAAGAACTAATACCAACCCCACTTAAACTATTCCAAAAAATTGAGAAGGAAAGAATACTCCCAAACTCATTCTAAGAGGCCTGTATCACCCTGATAACAAAACCAGACAAAGACACAACAAAAAAAGCCTGTAGGCCAATATCTCTGATGACATAGATGCAAAAATCTTCAACAAAATACCAGCACATAAAATTCAACAACATATTGAAAAGATTATTTATCATGATCAAGTGGTATTCATCCCAGGGTTGCAAGGGATGGTTTGACATACACAAATCAATCCATGTGATACATCATATCCACAGAACAAAGGAAAAAAAACATACGATCATTTCAGTTGATGTTGAAAAAGCATTTGATAAAATTCAACATCCCTTCAGGATAAAAATCTCAAAAACTGGGTATAGAAGGAACTTACCTCAACATGATAAAAACCATATATGACAGACCCACAGCTAGTGGGTCATACTGAATGGGGAAAAACTGAAAGCATTTCTTCTAAGATCTGGAACAAGACAAGGATGCCCACTTTCACCACTGTTATTCAACATAGTACTGAAAGTTCTAGCTGCAGCAGTCAGACAAGAAAAAGAAATAAAGGGCATTCAAATCGGAAAGGAATAAGCCTTGTTTGCAGATGATATCTGCAAACTCTTATATCTAGAGAAACCTAAAGACTCCACAAAAAACTATTAGAACTGATAAACAAATTGAGTAAAGTTGCAGAGTACAAAATCAACATTCAAAAATCAGTAGCATTTCTGCATGCTAATAGGAAACAATCTGAGAAAGAAACCAAAAAAGTAATCTCATTTACAATAGCTACAAATAAAATAAAATACCTAGGAACAAACTTAACCAAAGATGTGAAAGATCTCTATAATGAAAACTATAAAACATTGATGAAAGAAATTGAAGAGGACACAAAAAAATGGAAAGATAGTCCATGCTTATGGATTCAAAGAATCAATATTGTTAAAATGTCCATACTACAGAAAATACTCTACAGATTCAATGCAATCCCCATCAAAATACCAATGCCATTCTTTGCAGGAACAGAAAAAATAATCCTAATATTTATATGGAACCACAAAAGACCCAGAATAGCCAAAACCCTCCTGAGCAAAAAGAACAAAACTGGAGGAATCACATTACCTGACTTCAAATTATACTACAGAGCTGTAGTAATCAAAATGGCATGGTACTGGCATAAAAATAGACACGTAGACCAGTGGAACAGAATTGAGAACCTAGAAATAAATTCACACATCTATAGTGAACTTATCTTCAACAAAGTTGCCAAGAACATACAACGGGGAAAGGACAGCCTCTTCAATAAATGGTGCTGGGAAAACTGGATATCCATATGCAGAATAATGAAACTAGACCCTATTGTTTGCCATATACAAAATGAAAATGAATTAAAGACTTATATCTAAGACCTAAAACTATGAAACCGCTAAAAGAAAACACCTAGGAACACTTCATGACATTGGTCTAGGCAAGAACTTCTTGAGTAATACCCTCAAAGCACAGGCAGCCAAAGCAAAATTGGACAAATGGGATCACATCAAGCTAAAAAGCTTCTGCACAGCAAAGGAAACAATCAACAAAATGAAGAGACAACTCACAGAATATGAGAAAATACTTGCTGACTACCCATCTGACAAGAGATTAATAGCTAAAATATATACAGAACTCCAACTCAATAGAAAAAAAATCAAATAATCTGATTAAAAAATGGGCAAAGGATCTGAATAGACATTTCTCAAAGGAAGACATATAAATGGCCAACAGGCATATGAAGAATGCTCAACATCATTAGTCTTCAGAGAAATGCTCATTGAAACTACAATGAGATATCATCTCAACCCAGTTAAAATAGCTTTTATTAAAAAGGCAATAACAAATGCTGGCAAAGATATGGAGAAAGAGGAACACTTCTATACTGTTGGTGGAAACATAAATTAGTGCAGCCAGATGGAGGACAGTATGGAGGTTCTTCAAAAAACTAAAATAGAACTACCGTATGACCCAGCAATCCCACTGCTGGGTATATATCCAAAGAAGGGCAATTCGGTATTTTGAAAAGTTATCTGCACTCCGATGTTTATTGCAGCACTATTCACAATAGCCAAGATGTGGAACCTAAGTGTCCATCAATAGATGAATAGATAAAGAAATTGTGGCATATATGCACAATGGACTATTATATAGCCACAAAAAAGAATGAAATCCTGTCATTTGTAACAAAATGGATGGAACTGGAGAACATTATGTTAAGTGAAATAAGCCAAGCACAGAAAGACAAATCTCACATGTTCTCACTCATATGTGGGAGCTAAATATTAAAACAACTGATCTCATGAAGACAAGAAGTAGAATAACAAAGGCTGGGAAGGATAGTGGGGAGGAGGGGGAAAAGAAAAGGGACAATGGTTGACTGAATGAACAAGGAGATGGAAACAGCAGAGGACAGAGGCGGTGACTTGTTACTTTTGGGAGTGCTTGACCTAAAAGGTGGTATAACATTTAAGGTTCCTTTCTGTTTCCTTCAGAAGGTATTTCTTCTTTAAAATTTTATTTATTTATTTATTTGATTTTGCTGTATCCCACATGTTTTGATAGCTTGTTTCTCCATTATCATTTAGTTCGAAGAAGTTCTTGATTTTCTTCTGTATTTCCTCCCTGATCCAGTGTTAGTCAACAATAGATTGTTTAATTTCCATGACTTTGTGAGGTGACGAGTATTTCTGTTGGAATTGAACTCCAATTTTATACCACTAAGGTTCGAGAAAGTACACGGTATAATTTCTATTTTTCTGAATTTGTTGAGGTCTGATTTGTGGTCTAGTATGTCATCAATTTTGGAGAAAGTTACATGGGCTGATGAGAAGAATGTAAATTCAGCTTTATTTGGGTGAAATGTTCTGTAGAGATCTGTCAGACCATTTTGTCCAAGAGCTCTGTTTAAGTCCATTATTTCTTTGCTTATTTTCTGTTTGGAAGATCTGTCCAGTTCATTCACTGGAGGGTTGAAATCCCCTATTACTAGGGC
>CAUYSK010090712.1:0-13262 GCA_963575035.1 Avahi laniger | reverse complement strand
AACTCCTAGGCTCAAGCGATCCTCCTGCCTCAGCCTCCCGAGTAGCTGGGACTACAGGCGTGAACCACGATGCCTGGTGAATTTTTCCATTTTTTGTAGAGGTGTGGTCTTGCTCTTGCTCAGGCTGGTCTCTCACTCCTGGCCTCAAGCAATCCTCCCACCTCAGCCTCCCACAGTGCTAGGATTACAGGTGCCTGGCCTGATTCTCTACTCTGTAGGGGATGAGTAATGGCCTGGCTTTAGAATTAGGCAGAAAGGAATTGACCCAGTTCAAGTGGGGAGGGTTGAAACGAACATGGCTGACAATTAAAACATGCACTGATTTCAACAATCTTTACACACTTACTCAACTGTGACTACAGTTGGATACTGTTTACCCGGAGTCCAGTCCCAAGTTTCTCCCCTCTAACAGACCCTGTTTTTGTTCTGACTCCCCTCCTCAGGACGAGGGTCTCAGGGAGGAGCTGGCTCCATCTCTAGCACCTGAACGACCTGATTGGTATAAAATAATCTCTCCTTGCCAGCAATTGGTCAAGAATGGGCCAATGAGATGCAAGCAGGGTTGTTTTGGGGAGTGGAGGAAGACTTCTTTACTCTTTTGGAAAAATCTCTAAGAGTTGCTTTCTTCTGGTCTTCTCTGAACATTGTTGTGGGTGAGTCTAAGGCCCTTAACTGCCCCAGCTGTCTTGTGGGCTAGTCCTGGGATAGCATATACACACAAGGAATCATGGGAAACAGGGCCAGGCTTCCAGACCACACCAGCTCCGAATTCTACCCTACTGCTGGTTTCCAGAGCTCCATATCATGGGAGTCACTTTGATTTGTTGGATATTATGGCTTTTGTCCCTGAAAACCCCTGAACAGCTGCATAGATCACTGATCGGACTTGTGTTTGGTGGCCCCAACCCCAAGGCAAGGCTGGCATCTGGGTGGTGCTGAGGGGGCTAATAAAGAATGGCCCCTTGCCCCACTCTCAAATGCCCTCCCATGGGCACAGGTGACAATGTCTGAGATGCATCAAGGAGAGGCTTTCCTTTCAAGGTAGGCCTGTGTCTAGAGGACCCTGTTTAGGATAGAAATACTCCAAGAATAGATGACCCACAGTCAGTTAGCATCTCAGAGCATGAAGGAGTTTATCAGGGAGGTTTGAAGCCAGCCACCAGCCATGGCTTGGGACTTAGATGGAAAGGGACCTTGAACAAAGGAAGGGAGAGGCGAGCCCCCCTGCCCCAGGAATTCCATTGTCACTCCCCAGCAGGCAAACATGGAAGAGTTTCTTCCTGTACTCATGCCCTGGCCTGGCCACAGTTCTCCCAGGATCGGGTGAGGTGGGGTGCAAGAGCCTCTGGTGGGCAACTGGCATGTCCTGTGACCTCAACTGAGCCAGTGGTTTTCAGGGGCATTTCTGCCTCCAAGTCACTGCCTGAGGGACTTGGACCAGTTCTACAATATTTAAAGAGAAAGGAGGGCCCTGTGCTCCAGGTCTCCAAATGGGTCCACATTTCCCTTGGAGGGGAGTCGGACGAAACATAAATAAGACAATTTATTCAGAGAAACCATCTCCCCTATTTACATTTAAATTGAATAATTTAAAACACCTTTACCCATTTCCATAAATTATCCCCTGTTGGACGGGCAGCCCCACAGCACGGAGGGGGTTCCATCCCCAGGAAAGGCCTAATTACATTCCCTGCTACAAGGCTGGGGTGGGAGGGGGAGCACAGGGAAGAGAGCAGGGGTGGATGGGCTGGGAGGAGGGTGCTGCCTGAGGAGGCAGATGCTTGTCTTAGAATTGGCAGACAGAGGAAGGGAGGTAAGAAGAAGGTAAGATCCCTTTAAGAGTTTTAAAACCGAGGAGTAAAGGGCTAAAAAAATCTCCCTCTTCACAGAAACAAAGGCATTGGGACCAATCTCCTGCCTCCCAGCCAGGGACACCACCCAAAGTTTGATCCTGGGTCATCTAACCTATTTTTACAACTTTGCAAAAGTTGTAGCCTCGACCTCTGGTGCCAAGGGAGGAAGAGGAAGGGAAAGAAGAAATAGGGTTTCCTCAGTGATTAGTCACAGGTGTTTCCCAAGCACTTGCCATTTGCCAGGCTCTGTGCCGACTGCCAGGGAGACAGGGGTAGCTGGGTGCCACCCTGCCCTCCAGGGGAGGAAAGGGAATTCCTTGTAGGCTGTGTGCTTGCAGCAGAAGTAGGAGAGACAGAAAGACCCATAGGTGGTCAGAGGAGAGAGAGGAACCATCCTACGGAGTATCCGGGCTTCACAGAGGAGGTGGCTCTTGACGTGTCCCGTGGAGTGTGGGTAGACTTGGGTAGATGCTGAGGCAGGGAGAAGGCGTCGCTGAGAAGGGGCCAGAGTGGGCAAAGGCACAAAGGTGAGAAGGCTCCTGGTGTGGGGGCCGAGGAGACCAGAGCAGATGGGAGAGGTTTTGGGTGGGGGCATGCCAAACTCTGTCCCTCAGGAGGACTTGGAGTGGGCACAGGAGGCAGAGCTGTTGCCCAGGCTTGGTGGCATTGCCGTGGCGCCATTTTCTTTAACGACACACTGACAGCTTGCATGGATGGAGCTTGGATATTCGGATCCTGTTACTGACTCTTTTTTAGGCTCCCTAGGAAGAAGAGCCCTCCTATTGGCTAAGGGCCTCAGTTTCCCCACCAAGGGCCCAATGAGGCTGAAGACTCTTCCCAGGCCCTGTTGATGTAGAGGGGATCCTATTCCTGGCAACTGCCTGTGTGGTCTTGCCAGCCCTGGTGTCCCCATGCCTCTAGATCTCCAGGGCTATCACCTAGCCTCTTTCGAGTCGCTCAGACATGAGAGCCGCAGACCTTCCCCTCCCCCCAGAGGGCCTCCTCCCTCCCCTCTTCCCAGACATGGAGTCTCACCAGCTTCTCTGGTCTCAGCGCACAGATCAGAGCCCGAGATGACTCCTCCTCCTCCTCAACTGAAGGAGAAATGTCTGTGAACTGCGTGGTGTTTGTCTTAGAGAAGAGAACAGCCAAGGGTGGCCTGGAAGAGAGGCTGGTCACAGGCGTTTAAATGCTTATGACAATCCGACATGGCAGGCGTGATTAGCTCTGCCTAAGAGACGAGGAAACTGAGGCTCCGAACTCGGGGGAACCAGGACTTGCACTTTGTTCTGTCTGCCTTTGGAAGCCCCTGCTGCTGCCGGCAGGCCAAGTCGTGCGCCCACGGGGATGCTGACAGCAGTCGCTGGCGAGCAGAGTAGTGCCGGGGGCCATGTGAGCAGATGGGGCATAAACCTCTCTGGGAAAACAGATTAAAGTGGCCGTGGTGGTGCTTAAAAGCTGTGCAGTCCCATTGCATTTTAATGGAATCTTGTCGCTGTGTTCCTCTGCCATCTCCGAGCCCTCCTGGGGGAGGAGGGATGCATCCAGCGTTGGAAAATGCCTGCGGGTCAAGGCGCACCTGGCCCCTCTCCTGCCTTTTCAGAGCCAAGGCTCCTAAAACAAGCCCCTCTATTCTAAGAAAGAGATTCTCCAGCAGTGGCCCCTGAGCTATTTTTTAGCATCTTCCCAGCACCCACTGTCTGCTCCCGTCAAGTCAGTAGCAGGTTCAGACCCTGAATCCACCATTTACTAGCTGTGTGACTTTGGGAAAGTCACTTGCCCTCCCTGAACCTGAGTCTCTTTAGGATCATAATGCTCACTTCAGAAAGCTGCCGTGAGAATTTGGTGAAATCGTATAGTGAGCCACATGGCATGGTGCCGGGCACACGCAGTGGTGGCTCAGTAAATGTCAGCTTCTGTTCTGATGCGTCTGCCACCTCTAAGGACTAGTGCCACCCCTAAGGACTGCACACAGCGGTCACTAAGAAGGTCATCCCAATGACTCCTAGTCTTTCTCAAAAGTCCCAGGGAGCCTCTTCTGGGAGACCTTCCAAAACCCATCCCCTGCCATGAGTGACAGTGCTCGGTGTCCCCTGGGCACCGAGGTGCTCGGTTTGCAGGTGCTCACCTGTGACTGGTGGTAGAGCCGGGCCAGGCAGACCTGCTTCGTCTCCTGGCTGCACCAATGCTTTACTGTGTGACTTTGGGCAATTGACGTGAACCATTGTCTTGCTCTGTTTGTGTCTCATTCTCCTCTTCTGTTAAAAGAGGCAAACGAATACCTACCTTGCAATGATCTAGTGAGAATTAGATGAGAGAAAGCCTGGGTTAAGTACGTAGGGTGGTTTGGGGCACACAGCAGTCGCTCAGCAACTGCACTGTGGTCTTTTTGTCTGTATGTGTGTGTGTGTGGGGGGGTGTAGGCTGACCCTCATCAGGCTGAGTCCTCCCAGACAGGGATTGTCTCTGCTCTGTCCTCCCCAAGCACTAAGCAGAGATAGTCCCCATCCTGGAGGTTCAGGCTAATGGGGAAACCAGCCCCCTCCTTCCGCCCACTTCCCAGGCTTTCAGGCCATCCATCTTGTTAACTTGTAATTGCGCATTAGCTGTTGGCAGAGGGCTTGCAAGTGTGGCTGGGACAACAGTGGAGCTATGTGGGGTGACTGCCATCCTTCTGCTGAGGTTCCCCATTTGAGTTTAGGGGGTCAATGATCTACAAAATGGAGATCTTCCATTTCTTTCAGCAAAGAGCGATTGAGCATTCACGGTGCACAAAGCAAATCCTAAGTGCCTTCTGGGTAGTAGTCGGGCATCAGAGATTCCGCAAGATGCCAGCCCAGAAGTACCCCCACGTGCCATCTTGCTTGTGCCAACCCAGCCCCAAGCACAGCCAAGCAGCCAGCTCTTATGGGGCCAAAGGTGGTGTCACGGGAGCACTGCCCAGGATGTCCTGGACTACAGCTCAGCCACAGCTGCTATTTGATCTTTGAGTGAATTTCTAATTTCTTTTGGCCTCAATTTCCTCATAAAATGGGAAATTAGATTAGATAACATCCAAGGTCATCTACGAGTCCTAAAGTACTATATTTCTAGAACTTTAAGGTCTTCAGCAGGTCTAACCTAAATCCGTCCTGCTGTATTTGAAGCTAACAGAGAGTATATACTGAGTACTAGGTGAGCGACATCCGGTAGGGGTGAACTGGCCTAGTCCTCAGTTAGGGCTGCATTTTTTTCAGTCTGTCGTAGTGAGAGAGCTCTGGTGGGATTGCATTCTAATTAAATATTTAATGGAAAGTATTTGCTTGTTAAAATAACTGCCACCACCTTGGGGATGGGTCTCCTTTGTATTCTCACTTGCAGCTTGCCCAAAAATTCCAGGACCGAGCTCTCTGGAAAGCTCCCCGCCAGACGATGTGGGATCCCAAGGACCAGATAGCTTGTCCAGAGGGCAAGGGAGGCTTTCAGGGCTCTGATCCTACCCTTCCTGCCCAATTTCCCAGAGCCTACCGTGGTATCCCAAGCAGGAAGCCGGAGACAGGCTCAGATCCATATTTGGGGCTGTTCTTTATCTTGCTTGCTCTCTGAGAGCTGAGAAAAAAGAATGTGTGCTTTTTCTCTGCGTTAATAAAAACTAAAATGAGTCTTCATTAAGGGCTCCATTAAGAAGCCACTGTTATTCTTGGCACTCATTAGTGTTGCCGCTCACCACTAAATTGCCACACTGGCGTTTTTCTGGGGCTTCGCGGAGCCCCCTCCTGATGGTGGAAAGCTGCTCTTAAGATAGAGCTCACTTGCTGAGTTTTGGAGACGGAGGAACTCGTTGCTGGTGGCTCATCTCATTCATTCCCCTGTCTCCGCACACGTGCTTGTCTCCTCTAGCTTTGCCAACTTCTAGAGCCTCTCTCACTAGACTGTGGATTTAGAGGACCTGGGGTGGAAGTACCTCCTCTTGTCTAACTACCCTCTTTTGCTACCATGTTAGCCCATTTGGACCCTTCTCTGTGACACTGAAGAATGTCTTTCTTTCTAAGAGCACTTGGCTTTCTTCCTCCTGCTGTGTTCAGGTCCTAGGTTAATTTGGATAAATGATGCAACCCTGCCTCCTTCCTGTATCCCTGTGCTAAGACTCAACCCTGGACAACGTATTTCCCTGGGGTAAATTTGTCTTGTATAATAGGTTCATGCCCATCCCCCATTGGCACCCTTCTCTTTCCCACCAAAGCTCACCCTCACTCCTGTTCTCTCAAGGGCCTAGGACAGCTCCCATGCCTTTATCCAGGACCTGTGGCTACCTCACCCCTTCCCCTAAAAGAATCAACTAACATATATTAAATTCAGACTACGCGGCAAGCACTGTGCTAGGTCTTCTATCTCATTTAGCTGGAATCACAATCCCAACAGGTGGGATTTTGGCTGTTGTCATTTTCTGGATGAAAAAACAAACAGCCTCAAAGGGGTTCAGGTCCTTGGTCACACAGGGAGTAAAAGGTAAAGCCAGAATCAAAGCCAGGTCTCCTGCTTCCGAGAAGAATGCACTGTCTCCTTCACCTCACTGTCTTTGTCTTCTCAGCCCTTCGGATAACTATCAGAACGGACTCTGAGATCCACTGAAGACAGTAGCTGCCAATGTGACTATAAAAGATTAGACTAAGTTTTTTGCTCATTGGTTAGAATTTTTGCATCTGAGTGAGTGTGTCCCCTTCAACGTGGTTCACTTGGAAAGCTTGCTACCTATTCCAATCATGCCACATTGCCAAACACTTTTGGAACTGCCCTGTGGAAGTCTGTGGCACGTGGTCTTAGATGTTGGCGAATGTTCATCTTTTGAGGGTGAATTCGCTGCACTTTGGAGAGACCTCCAGAGGCATTTGGATTCAAGTCTGGAGAATAAGGTGATTTTTCTCTGGGTCAAACCTTTTAACACATTTCTCGGTGAAGTGTAGTGTAGACACTATACCACAGTCCCAGGTTTTGTGTGGCACGGAAGGTTTTGCAAGGGTTTCAGAGCCTGCACATGTGAAATAAAGCTTGACTGGCTACTCGGTGAGGAAGGGGCTGGGGAAAAGTGGGCACTGATGCTCAGAACCAAATGAGCCCATGAACCTTTCCTCATGTTTTCCATTCACTTTTTTGGGTCTCAGGAGTTGGAGTTCCCCCGGCAGATGTTGACTGTCTGATCCTGGGTCAGCTGGGGCATCAGGGTTCGTCAAGGACCATTTTCCTGCCAAAAGCATTGCCTGGTCTGGCTTTACCGTGGCGACAACGTACATGGAGATGCTCTCTTTTCTGTCCATTGCAACAGGAATGTGGCTCAGCCTTTGACAAAACCGTTTCTTGTGTTCTTTATAGGAGTATGTCTCTGCCTAAGCTGAGCTCTTCAGCAATCATTATCACTGCTAATCATCTCTTTCAATGAACTGAGTGTTACACCTTCTTCAATATGGTCATCGGTTCCAGAGAGGGAAGAGGAAGAGGGTCAGACAATTGCTCTGGCAATGCCCTGCTCTCCTCCTTTCTTTAAACCTGAGGAGTCCGTGTGACAGCCCATTGTGTTTGACGTGACTTCACGCGCACACACTTCTTTGAGCTGCTCAAGCGTCCCCCTTGCAGATCCCCAGGACTACGGCTATGTTTGCCCTTGATTTTCAGACTCCAGGAATACTCATTTTTTGAGGCACCAAAGCAGCACACACTGGGTCCCCATCAGGCAGAAGCGTGTGATGGGCTGACATGGAGGGTGATAAGCTCTGGGTGATAGGTGTCCCTCTCTCTGCCTCTGCTTTTGGTTGGGGAGACCAAGTCTGGTGAAATTTATAGTCATATTCAGTATGTACAATTTAGCAAGGACCCTTGGAGTTAGGGCCTTTGCCTCTGTTATTTAACACAAACTCAACGCAAACTTTGGGAAATTATTCTACTTCTATGAATTTTGGTTTTGTCATCCGTAGAGTGGAAATAACACCTGTCTTGGGTTGTTGTGAAGACCAAATGGGATGGTTCATACAAAGACTTGGCTCGTGACTGGTGCATAATAGGCATTCACAATGGAATTCCAGTACGTGTTATAATTGCCAACTTCTTAGTGACTCCGGTTGGCTGTGGGCTGGAGCTGTTTTTGGGCAGATGAACTAGCTAATCTCAGAGGGAGGGGAGAGGAGAGGAGCTGGGGTGGGAGCTGTCCATGGTTCTGTGTCCATCGGCCAGGAAGCGTTTTACTGGTCCAGTAAACATCGGTGATCACCTATTTTGTGTCAGACATTCCTCTAGACACCAGATTCTCCAGGCAAAAGGAAAGCCCTTTATCTAGATTCTCAGAGGCTCATGCATACACAGGTGAGAGTGTGTGTGGCATTGGTGAGCATGGGGCTGTCTGTTGTACAAGCATATATGTAGGCACGTTGTTTTGATACTGTGTGTGTAATGCGAGTGTGCTGTGTGTGTGTGTCGGTGGGGAGAGATGGGGGAGGGAAGGAGGGGTGGGGTGAGTGGGTGTGAACTGAAGGAGGGTGTTGCTGTGATGCAGCTCACCTGTGTGAACCAGACGACAGGGAGGGCCCAGCTTGGCCGCTAGGAGCAGATGGACTCCCAGGAACTCCCAAGAAGACTGAGGGGTGCACTGGCCCCCACCCCGTCCCCATCCCGGCCCACCAGAGCAGAGTAAATCTGAGGCCGGAGCTAAGCTGTTCCCCTGCTGGGAACTCTAGACTAATTTTCTGGTACATTATACACTTGGCCTTTTGAACAATCAATGGCCTTAAATGCTGTTTGGTTCCTGCAGCCAAATCTAAGAGAAATAAGACATAATCCATCTGGCTGATACGGCCGGAGCAAGGAGGGAAGGAGGGAGAAAGGGAAGCCCAGAGCTGTCGAGCACTGGAGGGACACGCCAGCTTTCCCAAGAATGGTCCTTTAAGAAGTATTGATGGCGGCTAATCACAGCCCCATTTGTCTCGATGCGTCCTGTCCACTCCAGCTGTCACTCCCCCAGGGGCCGCACTCTAGCAAGGGAAGGTTGGGGCAAGGCTCAGGATTCCGGGTTCAGAGCAAGGACCCCGGCTGTTGGTGTGGGCGTCCTCAAAGCCCGGAGGGAGGGTCTGGTTGGAGTCTTGGTCTGAAGTTAGATTGTGAGCATAATCCCCTGGAAGCCCTGAAATGGCACCAGGCAGGGTGTCCTGGGGGCAGTGACTGGGGTCCCAGAATAGGCTTAGGGCTGGTCGGAGGAACACATGCCTGGCTCAGGAGAGGACAGCAGGATCCCTGCGGGCCCTGGTCTGGGTCCAGGCTGACAAGGCGTGAGGTGTGAGCAGGTGCATTGGGGAGGAAGGGGCTTGCCTCGGTTTCCCTGAGGGTTGTTCCACACGGTAAGAGGAGAGCAGAATCTTCCTCCCACAGAGCCCCTCCTCCCTGCAAGGGTGAGCTTCTTGGGCTGCACTGCTGCCTCTGATGGCCCAGCTGGGAGGATTGCACCCTGGGGACTTCAGGAATGAGCTGGAGAAGTCAGGTGCCTGACTCAGAGCTCAGTTTCCCCATCTCTTTCTAGAAACAGTCACTGTTTGGAGACAGGCAGGTGGAGGACGCAGACCTCTGCTGGCCCCTGGCCCCTGGGTCATTTCCCCTGTGGGAACACTGTGAAGGTGAGAGAGATGTGTATGGCGTGAGGCCAGTTATGTCAGCAGCCTGGAGAGGTGTAGGGGCGGCAGGAACATGCGTGTTCCCCTAGGGCTACTTGGAAATGGTTTTCCTGAGCAGGGGAGTGTGGGGGGGTGCGTGGGAGGGCAGCTCTCTGGCCCGCACCTGGCTCTGGGGTGCGGGATGTGACCTAACTGGCTGTCTGCATATCCCAAGCACATGCTCAGGCTGCCGCTGGCTCCGTGTCTGAGGTCATAGGTCACAGGTCACTCCTCAGCCCCTGGGGACAGTGGAGGTAGGGCAGGGCAGACGAGGCCAACAAGGGGCCCACCCAAGCGCCAGGGCAGAGGAGTCAGGGACAGAGGACAGGAGTGCAGGGAGTGGGTACAGAGGGAGCCCTGAGATGGGCAGGTGGGGGCTCTTGGAGGATGGTGGAAAGGAGAAGAGAAGCAGCCTCTGCATTTATTTGGGCTGTGGAATCCCCTCCCCTCAGGTTTCCACTGGAAGCCTCCCAGCTACTCACAGCCAGGGCCTGCGGGGTCCCCTCCACGGCCTGGCCCTACCTGGCCCTTCTTACCTAGAGAACTGCTCCTGCTTCCTCCATCCAGGGCAGCTCAGCCCTCAGCTGCCGCAGCAGTGACAGCACGGTGGTGGCAGCAGCTCTGCGATAAGGGCGGGCCTGTGCCCCTCTCTGATGAGTAATTATGCCTGCAGCATGTTCCACGGAGATGCGAGGCCTGTCTGACAAGGCAGACTCTTGTTCCTGCCGCCGAGCAGCCGGGCAGCTGGGTGGGGAGGCCAGGGTCTGAAAGTGATGGTACTGCTTGGGGGACCCGTCACAGGTAATGAGCTACCGATCTCAGGGGGCACTCAGTTGGGCATCCTTTTCCCTCCCCTGGCCAGAGGAAGGAAAGCAGGAGTGAGGGGTGGAAGGGCTAGGTCAGAGGACTCCCCAAAATGGGAGTGTGTAGGGGACCTGGGGAATGTCACACACTATGATAACGCCTTGCTTTAGCAATTATTATAATAGCAGAGATACCTAATATTTACATAGTGTTCTGTGCTTTTCAGAGCATTTTCACATTTGATTCTCACCATACCCCTTTGTGGAAGGGACAGATCTTCATCTCCATTTGAATGATGAAAAAGCTGAGACCCGAGAACATTCAGCAGTTTGGCTAAGGTTGCAGGGCAGAGCTGGGTTTCTGGACCTGCTGGTGGGGCTCCTTCCCTAGGTCCAATGTGGACAATCCCTGTGCTACAGTGAAGCCCGCCTGGCATGCCACATGCGTGAGGTTCCAGGGCAAGACCTGAGAGGAGACGTCCGGAGGGAGAAGGAGTCCAGGACCCTGTGCTGGGGAGCTCCTGGCAGCAGGACAGGCCATTCCCACAAGGGGAAGTGAGGCTTCCCCGCAGGCATGACGACATCCTGGGAGGAGCTGCTGCCACTGATTGCCATCCGCGTGCCGGGGTCTGATGTAAAAAACACTGCATGATGAGCAGCCCTTTCCACATGTGCACACGTGAAGATGGTGCCAATGAACACTCCATTGGAAGCCCAGAGCATCTGGGAGCCCAGAGGGCTGACAGGCTCACGCTGCAGGCCTGGGTTAGCCCAGGAAGGCTTCCGGATGGAGGCGGCTCTGAGTAGAGTCCAGGGGAGGAGAGGGACAAGGAAGGGCCAGGCTCCATCAGATGCAAGACAGAGGGCCTGGGGCAGGCAGTGAGCGGTCTGGGATGGCCAGCATGTGAGCCTGGATGCGCCTGGGGGTGGGTGAGCGGCCCGGGACAGCTGGCGGTCAAGGTGGAAGGTCAAGCGTGAATTTGCTGTGCTGGAAATTAAGGAGCCCCTGAGAGTGGTTACAAGGGAAGAAACAAATGATCAAAACAAAGTGTGAAATGAAGGTGGAAGGAGGGGCTGGGGACAGGTGAGGGGCACTCTGGGTTAGCAGGATTCCGTCTGACTTGGAGTCCAGGTGGGGCCGTGGGACCTGGAACCCTCCAACGGCTGTGGGGCTCTGGGAGCTCCAGCACACTCTGCCACCAGGTTGGCTGGGTTCTGGAACTTGAGGATGGATGGCTCCCACAGCCCATTGCCGCACCCCATGGCACCTTCTCCCCCCAGCTGGCCTCAGCCTTCCCCTCAGAGGAGTCTGGTTCAATGCCAGATTCTGCCTCAGGCTCCGGGAACAATCTTGCTGCTCTGGGAAGATGCCCTGCTGCTCCTTCTGCTCCGCTCCACGGTGATTGATGGCTGTGGGTAGGTGGGTGAGAGCCTTCTCTGCCCCCCACCGCTCCAGATGGCTGCGGTGGGTGGAAGCAGGCGCCCAGAGTAGCCGAAGAGGAGTGGGCAGGCCGGGAAGGTGCCCACATGCGCCAAAGCGTGGTTCTAGAGGTAGCGGCTGGTTCCAGGGACCAGGATATGGTTGCAAAGCACCGTACTGCTGTCTTGCCTCGGGGTCCTTCTACATGGGAAGACAGTAACACCTGCTGCCACCCTGGACCAGGGCCCTGCAAGACTCATGACGGCTGGGCAGGAAAGGCCTGCTGTTGTCTTCAGGGGAAACCGAGGCTCAGGGCACAAGGGGTGGTTTGTCCTCCAGAGTGTGCTCCGTGAGTGCCACCCCGCAGCCCTCCCTCAGCCATCTGGGCGCCACGGTGCGAAGCTGAGGGGCTGCTTCTCTCTCTCCGTCTCCCTCTGCCAGGACTTTTGGGGAACTTTAAAGGGACACATCCTCTTCTCAGGATGGGGGTGGAGGGAACCCAGAGCTGTAGGCACCTGTAAAACCAATTTAAAAATCAGTCTAGCCACCAGCCCCCAAAGGAGCCGAAGGGAGCTATAGAGTAACTCAAAAGCAGACACTAATGGAGGAGAAAAGAAATGTAGTTACATATTCATCAGCTCTTAAATATTCATGAGGATTGTAAAGCAGATTAATTTTCATGCCTCATTTCTCCCGTGGTTCCCGCTGTCCATATTTTACCAGGGCAGCAAAAGAAAAAGGAGCCGTGGATCGCTGGGCCACTGCCCTTACCGTCGCTTAAGGAGCCGTGTGTGTGAACGTGTGTGTGTATGAGTGTGTGTGAGTGTGACAGTGTGTGTGAGAGTGTGTGTGAGTGTGAGAATGTGTGACACTGTGACAGTGTGTGAGAGCGTGTGGATGTGTGTGAGTGTGTGAGAGCATGTGGATGTGTGTGAGTGTGTGAGAGCGTGTGGATGTGTGTGAGTGTGAGAGTATGTGGATGTGTGTGAGTGTGTGAGAGTGTGTGGATGTGTGTGAGTGTGAGAGTATGTGGATGTATGTGAGTGTGTGTGTGAGAGCGTGTGGATGTGTGTGAGTGTGTGAGAGCATGTGGATGTGTGTGAGTGTGAGAGTATGTGGATGTATGTGAGTGTGTGAGAGCATGTGGATGTGTGTGAGTGTGTGTGTGAGAGCGTGTGGATGTGTGTGAGTGTGTGAGAGCATGTGGATGTGTGTGAGTGTGTGTGTGTGAGAGCGTGTGGATGTGTGTGAGTGTGTGAGAGCATGTGGATGTGTGTGAGTGTGTGTGTGTGAGAGCATGTGGATGTGTGTGAGTGTGAGTGTGTGAGAGCATGTGGATGTGTGTGAGTGTGTGTGTGAGAGCATGTGGATGTGTGTGAGAGTGTGTGTGTGAGAGCGTGTGGATGTGTGTGAGTGTGTGTGTGAGAGCGTGTGGATGTGTGTGAGTGTGTGAGAGCATGTGGATGTGTGTGAGTGTGTGTGTGTGAGAGCGTGTGGATGTGTGTGAGTGTGTGAG
>CAUYSK010090711.1:0-13148 GCA_963575035.1 Avahi laniger | reverse complement strand
CCTGGGCTCAAGCGATCCTCCTGCCTCAGCCTCCCGAGTAGCTGGGACTACAGGCATGCGCCACCATGCCCGGCTAATTTTTTCTATATATTTTTAGTTGTCTGATTAATTTCTTTCTATTTTTAGTAGAGACGGGGTCTCGCTCTTGCTCAGGCTAGTCTCGAACTCCTGAGCTCAAATAATCCACCCGCCTCGGCCTCCCAGAGTGCTAGGATTACAGGCGTGAGCCACCGCGCTCGGCCCACAATAGTTTTTAATTTTGATGAGGTTTGATCTATTTTATCTTTGGTTGTTTTGCAGTTGGTGTTATATCTAAGAAATCATTGACAAATTCAAGGTCAAGATTTCCCTTATATTTTCTTTAAACAGTTTTATGGGTTTAACTCTTATATTTATGTCTTTGATATATTTTGATTAATCTCTATATGTGATGTGAGGGTAAGGGTCTAAATTTATTTTTTTTCATATGGATATTCAGTTGTTCTAGAACAATTTGTTGAAGAAGCTATATTCTCCCCCACTGAATGGACTTGACACCCTTGCCTAAAATCAACTGATCATAGATGTATTTGTTAATTTCTGGACTTCCAATTCAAATTCTATTGATCTATAAGTCTATCCTTATGCCAGTATCACACTGTTTTGATGACTGTAATTTTGCACTAAGTTTTAAAATTAGGAAATGAGAGACCTCCAACTTTGTTCTCCTTTTATAATATTGTTTTGGCTATTAAGAATCCCTTGTAATTCCACATGAATTTTAGGATCAGCTTTTCCATTTCTGTAAAAAAGGGTGTGGGGATTTTGCTAGGGACTGCATTAAACTGTAGATTACTGAAAGTAGAATTGCCATTTTAATAATAGTAGGTCTTTCGATTTCTGAACAGAGGTTATCTTTCTATTTATTTAGGTCTTCATTCATTTATTTCACAATGTTTTATAGATTTTAGCATATAACTCTTGCACAGTTCCTTGGACAAATTATTCCGAAGTATTTTATTATTTCTGATGCTATTGTAAATGTTTTATTTAATTTCCTTTTTGGATTATTCATTGCTGGTGTATAGAAACACAAGTGACTTTGTGTGTTGATTTTGTATCCTAAAACTTTGCTGAATTTATTAGCTCTAATAATTTTTTCTGAATTTTTTTTAGGATTTTGTACAGAGGATCATGTCATCTGTGAATAGAGATAGTTTTACTTCTTTTCCAATTTGGATGCCTTTTATTTCTTTTACTTACCTACTTGCTCTGTCTACAACTTCTAATACAATGCTGAATACCAGTGGCAAAAGCAAGCATCCTTGTCTTGTTCCTGATCTTACGGGAAGTTTTCAGTCTTTCTCCATTGAGTATGTCTGATGTTAGCTGTGTGTTTTTTATACATGCTCTTTTTCATGTTGAAGTGATTAGGGCAATTTAAATCTGGAATCCAGTTTTCTTTTTCTTTTTTAATTTTTTTTATCTTAGAAACAGGTCTCTGGCTCTATTGCTCTATTGTCTAGCTATGATTGCAGTGGTGCTATCATAGCTCATTGCAACCACAAACTCCTGGGTTCAAGTGATCCTCCTGCCTCAGCCTCCAGAATAGCTGAGACTACAGGCACACGCCAGAACACCCAGCTAATGGTGTCCAGGTTTTAGCTAAGATAGCTCAATTTAAGGTAGCTTAATAGAAACAGTGCATTTAAAAAATCTGTATTGAGTAATGTTTACTCAATGAGACCTGGTATATAAGAAGAAACATACCTTCCACTTGGTAAATAGATCAGCAAGGAAACCATTCACAGCTTTCTCAAAATATAGATCCCCTGAAAAGAAACAATGAGAAGAGGCTGAAGACTATCTTTATTTCTTGCTTGCACTTTTTTCTTTAGGTAAAGTAACAAGAAGGGGACAAAAGGGAAGGTGGGTTCTGTTATATTTTAAAAAACAAGACCAAAAAGTCATGTACCAATTGGTTTTATCCTAGAGTTTCTATCAAGTCAAATTTATTTATTTACTGATTTATTTTTTCCTTTGAAGACAGAAGTATTGGAAAGCCAAATTTAATGTCTGCCTCATTCAGTAAGGGGTCATGGCTTCAAGGCAAAATGTAAGTTTGAAAAGAGCTTTGATGAGTGAAAATCACAATGTATCTTCAGAATGAGAGAACAATCTAACTTCCAAATATGGTAATTCTCATAGTGATGCTTAAAGTTTGCTAGAAGATCATTCATTGGGCCCTGGGCATTCATGAATTATCATTGGCAGTTTCTGATGTTCATGAGCAACGTTGTTGATCCATAACAAAAATTAATTTGTAATTTTGTTAAACACAAATTTGAATTGTATGCACCATGAGGCTGGTGTGTTGGACACAATATTTGCACCTCATAGCAGTTTTATTGTTCTCCACTCATTATATCATAATTTTAATAAAATGTAAACAAACTTGGTTAATTCTGTGAATGACAGGAAGAGAAATGAAAGATATCAAAGGAAGTGTTAGCTTCTAACCATACTCATTCTATAACATTTCATCCTGTACTTACAGAATAATTAAAGATCTGAGAATTCAGGTTTTTCATTAATACTTTACTACATTTCATGGACTTCATAATCTTTCTAATATATAAACATATATAATTTATCTATCTACCTATATAGTAATTTATCTTAGCATTAGGACCTATCCTTACAGAATGTCAAGAGCTCTCTGTAAAATGATATCAGCGTGGGGGAAACCAGAAAATTCTCCCCAGTGACAGCTACAATCAGCACTTAGGAACAGTACCATAAATATCAAAATCCCACATTTCACAGCTCATCTGAATAAATATGTAAACCATAGCCGACGTAGAACGGAACACCACCTGAAATAAACAAAAACATAATTGCATTAGAAAGCAAGGATGTATACCATTTCAGTTCTGTAAGATGAAAAAGTTCTGGAGATCTGTTTCACAACAGTGTAAATATAATTAACAGTACTGAACTGTACATTTAAAAATAGTTAAGATGGTAAATTTTATGATGTATTTTTTACCAAAATTTTTTTAAAAAGCAATGATGGATGAATTCTCTTAAGCATGATGGGGGATTTCTAAAAGCAAGCTTCATCCATGCATTCTTTCTTTCATTTAAACAGTTACTGAGCTGGGCATGGTGGCTCACGCCTGTAATCCCAGCAATATAGAAGGCTAAGGCAGGAGTTTGAGACTACAGTGAGCTACGACTGCACCACTGCACTCTGGCCTGGATGACAGAGATCCTTTCTCTAAAAGAAAAAATAAAATAAATTTAAAAATAAAAATAAAAAATAGTTATTGAGCTCTTGCTCTGAGACCTATATCACAGGCATTGAGGAGAAGATCCGGTTCCTGCCCTCTAGGAGCTTACAGTGCAGGATAAAAACATGCAAAATGCAACCAATACAAATGTTCCATGAAGGCTCACATAAGAAATGCAGAAGAGGCAGTGACTCTACCTGGGAAAGTCATGGAAATCTCATTATGTTGACAGAACTTGGGCGAAGATGTACTGGATGATGAATTGCAAGTTTAATAAATTAATAATTCTCCTCATACCTTCCCTACACCCAGACTGCCTCAAGGAAGAGTGTAAGTGGTTTCCTGGTCCTGTGTGCTATACCACGCTTTACCCAATACCTTCTCACCTCCACAGAGCTCTGAAGAGGTTTGGTGGGAAAGCAAAATGTAAATCCCTGACAGTACTTTAGCTCATTAGAGACCTGCTCCTTAAAAACCATTCACTCCTTGGGGCTTTCTATAGTTTCCTGGGCATAACAGACACTTGATAAATTTGCTCTGCCTTTCTTTTCTTCTCTTTTTTTTTTTTTTTTCAGACAAGGTCTCCCTCTGTTGCAGTGGTGTCATCATAGCTCACTGCAACCTCAAACTCCTCAGCTCAAGTGATCCTCCTGCCTCAGCCTCCCGAGTAGCTGGGACTGCAAGCGTATGCCAAGACACCCGGCTAATTTTTTGTATTTTATGTAGAGATAGGGTCTCACTAAGTTGCCCATGCTAGTCTCGAACTCCTGAGCTCAAGTGATCCTCCTGTCTCTGCCTCCCAAAGTGCTAGGATTACAGGCGTGAGTCACCGCACCCAGCATTACTCTCCCTTTCTAACACACAGAAGCACAAAGACTGGGAGGAAATACATCTTTCGAAATGTTAACTGTGATCATCTTTGGGTATTGGTATTATGAGTGACTTCACTTCTTCTTGTTTACTTTTCCTAATTATGAAATCTAATACGGAAATGAACAAAAATACATATTTTCTAAGTTTTTAAATAGTAAACATGCAAGGTTCTTATAATTAAAGTTATTTTTCAAAAAGATACCATTTTAGGTAAAATTATTCTAGAGATAGAAGCAGATTAATGATTGCTTTTGTGGGGGTCGGTAATGACTGCAAAGGGATATGAGGGAACTTTTTGGGGTGATGAAAATCTTCTACCCTTGATTGAGGTAAGAGTGGTATATACATTTCTCAAAACATCAAACCATACATATAAGATGGTTTTATTCTGTGCATGGATATGTTTTACTATGAAAACTATGTTTTATTAAGTTCATTTAAAAGATACTTTTCTAGATCTTGTTATATATTATGTCTGTATGTACATAAATAAAATATTTTTAGTTATGCCTACATTTTACAGTTTAAATTCTCTTTACTTTGAAACTGTGTCAGTTATTCTTACATTCAAATCCCCCTTCTAATGGTCCCTTCTTTTTTTATGTTGTTTTTTTAGATATATTTTTGTTGTTAAGATAAAAATTCACATAGCATAAAATTTACCATTTTAAAGTCTACGATTCAGGCCAGGCACAGTGGCTCACCCCTGTAATCCTAGCACTCTGGGAGGCCGAGACAGGATTGCTTTAGCTCAGGAGTTCGAAGACCAGCCTGAGCAAGACAGTGAGACCCCATCTCTACTAAAATAGAAAAATTAGCCAGGCATCGTGGCTCACACCCATAGTCCCAGCTATTCTGGAGGCTGAGGCAAGAGGATCACTTGAGCTCAGTAGTTTGAGGTTGTAGTGAGCTATGACACCATTGCACTTTACCCAGGGTGACAAAATGAGACTCCGCCTAAAAAAAAAAGGCTACCATTCAGTAGTTTTTAGTATATTCACAACATTGTGCAACCATCACCACTCTCTAATTCCAGAACATTTCCATCACTCCACAAAGAAACTCCATACCTATTAGCAGTTACTCTCCGCTTCCCCTCCCTCTATACCTTGGGGACCACTAATCTACTTTCTATCTCTATAGATTTGCCTATTGTGAACATCTGACATAAATGGAATCCTACAATATGTGGTCTTTCATGACTGGTTTCTTTCACTTAGCATAATATTTTCAAGGTTCATCCATGCTGTTGCATGAATCATGCTGCATGAATCGAAAAGAACTTTATTTTTACTGCTGAATAATGTCTCATTGTATGAATACGAATATACCACGTTTTGCTTATCCATTCATCAGCGGATGGATATGTGGGTTGTTTCCACTTTTTGGCTATTATGAATAATGCTACTGTGAACGTTCATAAGCAAGTTTTTATGAAAAATGTTTTCAATTCTCTCAGGTATATACATAAGAGAATTGGTGGGTCATATGGTAATTCTATGCTTAACTTTTTAAGGAATCACTAAACTGCTTTATGCTGTGGCTGTAGCATCTTACATTCTCACCAGGAGCGTATGAGCGCTCCAATTTCTCCATATCCTCCCCAACACTTATTTTCCTTTTTTAAAATTTTATTTTTATTATAGCCATCTTAGTGGATTTAAAGTGGTATTTCATTGTGGATTTGATTTACATTTCTGAAATCACTAAAAAAGTTCAGCATCTTTTCACATTTTATTGGCCATTTGTATATCTTCTTTGGAAAAATGTCTATTCAAACCATTTGCCCACTTTTCAATCATGCTGTTTGCTTTCCTTTCTTTTCAATTTTTTAAAATTTACTCTGTGTGTGTGTGTGTGTGTGTGCGCGTGCGTGCGAGCGTGTGTGTGTGTTTGTTTGTTTTTAGAGACAAGGTCTCATTCTGTCACCTAGGCTGTAATGCAGTGGTGGATCATAGTTCTCCATAACCTCAAACTTCAGGGCTCAAACAATCCTCCCATCTCAGCCCCCAAGTAGCTAGGACTACAGGCACGTGCCAACATGCTCAGCTTCTTTTTTTTTTTTTAAAGTAAATCAAACGTTCACTTTATTTGAATGTTTTTAAAAGACACTTTGAAAATTCTAGTTAATTCTAGTTAGAACTTTTTCCATATTTTAATATTTTATATACATATATATCTACATTATATCATAATAGTTAATGTTGCCATTCTTAATTTAGAACTTGGGTGCTTTATTATTATTTTTATGAAAAATTTCACATATGCTAAAAAATTTTAAAAATCTTACAGGACACACCCACATATTCACTACCTAGATCCTATACTTGATGTGACATTTGCTACATCATTTATCTATCCATCTTTTCATCCTTTTAGATATCAATTCATCTTATTTTTTCTATAAAGAAATAAGTTACAGACATTAGACACTAATACTTCCTTCCCTTTTATTTTGCCACTTCTAGTCTTTTTGTTTCTTTCTTATTTGAGACAGAGTCTCGCTCTGTTGCCCAAGCTAGAGTGCCATGGTGTCACCCTAGCTCACAGCAACCTCAAACTCCTGGGTTCAAGCGATCCTCCTGCCTCAGCCTCCTGAGTAGCTGGGACTACAGGTGCACACCGCCACACTTGGCTAACTTTTTAATTTTTAGTAGAGATGCGGTCTTGCTCTTGCTCAGGCTGGTCTCGAACTCCTGACCTCAAGCGATCCTCCCACTTTGGCCTCCCCGAGTGCTAAGATTACAGGCATGAGCCACCATGCCTGGGCCACTTCTAGTCTTATGTGGGCTGGAAAACCAGGTAATGGAACTGGCTATAAAGTTTAATTAAAGTAAGAGGGGCTTAGGACATTAATTAAACTTTGTAGTGCTGATTTCTTTTCACACATTTAAATCTTGTTTTTCTAATCAGATTATGCATTCTCGAGGCAGGGGGGAGCATGTCTAAAATTTCATTCAACAAACATTTGAGAGACCACTAAATGTCAAGAGCCATGCCAGAGACCTTTGGGGTATAAATATAAAAGATACAGTCCTTGCCCTCAGGGTGCTTGCAGTCCAGTGGCAAGGCACACAAGCAAGTGTACCCACCACAGTGCAGTAACTACTAATGTATGCACAGGTCCAGGGTGCCATTGAGATACTTCTAGCCTGTGGGACCAGGAAGCCTTTCCAGAAGCAGAGAAGCCTGGATGACTGGCTTGGGAAGGTGGGCAGGCAGGGTTGAGACACATCTGGCAGGAGAGGGCAGCTGTGCAAAGATATGCACACAAGGGAGAATGTGGCATGTTTGAGGAACAGCAAACGGTTGGCTTGGCTAGGATACTGGGGAGAGAGGGGGAGAAACACATGGGAGAAATGATGAAATGAAGCCCAGACTCAACTGCCTCCCCTGATTTCTCCACTAAGACGTCCATCAGGCATCTCACAAATTGAGATTTTTGATTTCCCTCCACCCTGCTTATTCCCTGTCATCACCATCTCATGAATGGCACCAACAGCCCAGCTGCTCAGTTCTTTCCTTTGCTTCACTCCTCACATCCAATCCATCAGCAAGTTCTGTGGATTCTACCTGGAAATGTATCTCCTATCTGCCCACTTCTCTCCACCGTTACAGCTCTCACCTTAGTGCACACCACCAATTTCTTGATGGATTACAGGAGGCCTCCTAACTTGTTTCTTTGATTTTTCACTTGTCCTCACAAACAACACTCTACACCAGAGCCAGAGGGGCTGCAGCAGTTAATGCCAAATGCCTGTCCCTTCTTCCCAAGTAACTAGAAGATGATTCTATTCTGGGAGGCAAGAGACCTAGTCAAAAGACTAAACTTCCCAGACTCCTTAGCAGCTACGAGTGACTAAATTCTGGAAAGTAAGATAAAAATAAAAGTGTTGCGTCCATAAAGGAAGCTGACTTGGGTGAGAAGTACACCCCTCTTGTCTCTCTTCCTCTGTCCTCTCCCTTGAACACGGAGACGGTTACAGCAGCTCCAGGAAGTCTTATTCGGAAGATGGCAGAACAGGAAGACAGAAGGAGCCCTGGATCACCAATAATTGTAATACTGTCATACCTGCCATGAAACGTGCACCCATGGATTTCTGTTACATAAGAGAAAAAAGTTGACCTTCCAGCATTATAGCCACTGTTACTTTGGGGGTTTTAGTTCAACAAAATCCAGCTTAACGAATAGTGATCTTTTAAAGGTATAATTCATGTACTTAAAATCCTTCAATGGATTTTAATTGTCCTCAGAATAAATTCTAAACTGGTTACAATGGCCCTGAAGGCCCTCCATGAACTGGCTGGAACCTGTCTACCTCCTCGCCGACATCATTGTCCCTACCTGTCTGCAATATTTCCACCACATTGGCCTCTTGCAATTGTTCCTCTGCCTGGAATGCTCTTGACTGCAACCTTTGTACATTGCCTAAGTCTCACCTTTCAGGTATCTCTGTGGGAAAATCTTCCCTGCCCACCTTTGTAAAGAAGGTTTTTCTGTTATTCTCCATCTCAATGTTACATTTCTCTCAGGATTGTTAATTTATTTGATTTGTTTACTAAGGAGGCCAGCCTCAGTCCCTTTCCTTCAGGAGTACTCACCATAATCTGTCATTACCCCATTTACGGACAGGATGACTAGTTACATCTGTCCCCCCACTAGGGTATAAGCTCCTTACCAGCAGGATCTTGACTGTGCTGTTCACCAGGGCCCCCAATGCCTAGCAACAGTAGCTGGCACACAGTAGGTAGTTTGATATTATTTGTTCAATAAATGAATGAAGGAGTTTGAAGAGGAAAGCACATGCCAAATTATCATGGTCTTTGTAAGTCATGCTTACAAGTTTTAAATTTTTAGAAAACTAAGGAAAAGCAAATTAAAGACTACTACGAAATACCAATTTATGACACCTAGAGTTGCGAAAACCTTTAAAATCTAATGCCTGGTGTCAGAAAAAGTGAAAAACAACAGATTTTATACATTCCTACTAGGAGTATAAACTAGTCCAAACAATTTGAAAAATAATTTGACAATATCTTACGGAGTGGAACCTGTGACCCAGCAAATATACTCTATATACTTTTATTTTTTTTTAAGAGATGGGGTCTCACTATATCACCCAAGCTGGTCTTGAACTCCTGGCCTCAAGCAATCCCCCCACCTAGGCCTCCCAGGTAGCTACAACTATAGCCATGAGCCACCATGCACAGCTCCAAATACATTCCTAATTACAGATTTTTAAAAAAAACTTTTAAAGAGACAAAGTCTCACTATGCTGCCCAAGCTGATCTCAAACTCCTGACCTCAAGCAATCCTCCTATCTAAGCCTTACAAGTCACTGGAATTATTACAGGAATGAGCCGCTGTGTCCAGTCTTTAATTATAGATTTAAAATATAGTACTGAGTACGAAAAAATCTAGCTAAAAAAGACATCCATTTTTATTCCATTTAAATAAAACTCAAAAATGAGCAAAACAAATACTATCTAGGGTAAAAAATATATATATACATTAACATTATGTAAATAAAAAACTACAAAAATAAAATTTAGATAATGGTTACCTCTAATGGCACTGTTTTTCAACTAAGGGTGATTTTGCCCCTAAGGGGACATCTGGCAATGTGTGGCGACATCTCTGGCTGTCCTGACTTGCAGGGTGGGGTGTGGAGGGTGAATCTGGCATCTGGTGAGCAGAAGCCAGCGATCCTGCTAAATATGCCATAATGCACAAGGCAGCCCCCACAACATGATTGACATTTGGGGCCAGATAACTCTTTGCTTTGGAGGCCTGTTCTGTACATGCGGCATGTTTACAGGATCCCCACGAGATGCCAATGACACAAGCCCCCAAGTGTGACAACCAAAAATGTCTCCAGACATTGTCAAAAGGCGTCTGGGGGGAGGGGTGAAAAATTGCCCCCGCTTGAAAACCACTGCTCTCAGGGGAGACGGGGAGATAGGAAAAAAGAAAAGTAGACAGATAGTTTAACTTTTGCTATGTATTAGTGAACACAGCATCCCACAGGCTAGATACTACATCTCTTTGTTTAATGTTAAATAGACGCCTTCAGAAGAAGAAAATGAAGATCAACTCCAAACCAGACAGATCCAACCGTAAAACATCAGAGTTGGAAGAGACTCTGACAATATTACCAGTTCCACCTGGGCAAACAGTAGCAATCAGGAGATTATCAGATATTTGTTTGATTCTTTTTGATTTTAGGACTTAAGACATAATGGTATGGGGAGACAAAACTGAAAAAGCATTCTATAAATCTTACCCTGGTATCTTCACTGATATAACCACACATGACCTTCTCATTCTTGACCCACAGCTCACCAGCCTGTGCCCTAAAAGGAGACACACACACAAATTATTATAAGTCTTACATTAAACCAAAAAGAAACAGGGGCAACTTCAGGTGGCTCCCCTACTCTGATACTTATATCCAATGACCTGACTGGTTATAGATTTGCAAAGAGAACTCCATGAACAAATCATTCAATCTAAAGAATTCTCACAGCATATTGAGTATGAAGAACAGGAGCTCTTAATCTGGGAGTCCATAGACAACACACAGATCTAGAGCTTCAGGGAATCTGTGAACCCTCTGAAATGATAAGTAAAATTTTCCAGGCGGAGAATCTACAGCTTTGGTCAAATCTTGAAAGGGCCCATGTCACAATAAAATGTTGAGAAGTACTGATGAACAATTTTGCTAAGCCCAGTTTTTTTCTTTTTGTTTTTGAGACAGGGTATCACTCTGTTGCGTGGGCTACAATGCAGTGGTATCATCACAGCTCACTCCAACCTTGAATTCCTGGCCTCAAGCAGTCCTCCCACCTCAGCCTCCCAAAGTGCTAAGATTACAGGTGTGAGCTGCAGCCGACCTGCTAACCCCAGTTTTGATACAATGAGTTTTCAACAGAGACAAAAATCCATAGTATAATATCAGGCTTAGAACACAGTCAGGAGACATGAAGGTTCAGGATCCCTATTCAATGGAGACCACTTTGCTGGAAAATTATAATGACAACTTGGAGCTACATTTTTCAGGCTTGGTGTTTTTCCTGTGCAACTTTTCAGGGCGTGAAATGGACAGGACAGTACAAAATGCATGGCTGTCATAGCTGACCAGCCTGGAGAGAGACTGGTCTAGGCAGGAATCCCAGCTCTGGGTGTCACTTACTAGTTGAATGAACACAGGGAAATAACTCAAGAGGTTCAGTATCCTTATCTTAAAGAATGAGACAATGATATCTACCCTACAGAGCTGTTTTGAAAATTAAACCAAATAATGTGGGGAAATTGTTCAGGACAGCACAAGGGCTGAGGACAGGTGCTCAATTAAGAGAACTAGTAGCTATTTGTATTAGTGAGAACTATAAGCATAGCCAATATTAACACAAACTGCTACGCTGGAGAGAAAGTGGTAGCTGTTGAGGACCCAGCCTCTAAGCCCTTATCTTCTACCAGTCTCACTCTCTTTCCCCCAGTATAGTCACCAGCCTGACCTAAGCAATCAGTCCTCATAAAAAAGATCAGATAAAAGCCAGAAAATGCTGTGTATCACAAGTCACAGCTCAGGTTACCTAGGAAATCCTGAATAATCAATTAACCTCTCCAGGTCTTCCTCATATCAGCAAAATGAACACGGTTGAACCGGGCCTATGGCTTACGCCAAGAGGAATACCTCCTGGTTCTCGTTTGCCCAAAATCAGTAAATGTGGTTAATATGAATCCTGCCCCATCCATCTTCTAGGGTTCCTGGGAAGGTCGAATGAGATACTGTACATGAGAGGACTTGGTAAACCGCAAAACAGTTATTAATATTATTCCTATGGAAATAGTTCTTTATTAAAACACACACACACACACACACACACACACACACACACACACACACAAAATGTAATGTTGACCCTTACTCCTAAGTCTTTAATTTTTCCTTACCCAACAGGAACCAAGAATAGTCTGGAGGCAGTATTTTTCTCTTTTCTACTGGTTCAAGTGAGAAAGAAATGCCACTGACAAATGCAAGCACAAAATTTATATCCCCCAGGACACAACCCAAAAGCATGCATGGCTTCCCACAGTGCGCAGCAGAGACAAATGGCACACTGCCAAGCCCTAGACAGCGATGAAGGGGACCTGGGGAGCACCAGTCCTTGATTTATGCATGAGCTCAGGCAGGTCTCTTCCCTCCTTTTTCTATCAAGTGAGTTGTTTGGTGTCAGTGATCTCCACTATCCTTTACAACTAAGTTTCATCATTCTGTGAATTAAAAAGTTAAGTTACAATGTGATGAAACAGGCTAGGGTCCCAAGTTTAGCATTTAAAAAAAGCAAAAAGCCAGGCACGTTGGCTCACACCTGCAATCCTAGCCCTCTGGGAGGTGGAGGTGGGAAGATTGCTTGAGGCCAGGAGTTCAAGACCAGCCTGAGCAACAGCAAAACCCTGTCTCTACCAAAAATAGAAAAAATTTAGTCTGGCGTGGTGGCATGTGCCTACAGTCCCAGCTACTCCGAAGGCTGAAGCAGGAGGATTGTTTGAGCCCTGCAGTTTGAGATTGCAGTGAGCTGTGATGATGCCACTGTACTCTAGCTGAGTCAACCAAGTGAGACTTTGTCTCAAAAAAAATAACGAATTAATTAAAAAATAAATCAGTAAAGCGAAAGGTCAATCATTAGGAGATAAAATTTTACTGTGATATTTTTCTCTTAAAATTTTCTATGGTGTTTTTAAAATTAATTTTTTAACACTTTAAAGAATACACTGGGGGGCCAGGCACGGTGGCTCACGCCTGTAATCCTAGCTCTCTGGGAGGCCGAGGCAGGCAGATTGTTTGAGCTCAGGAGTTCGAAACCAGCCTGAGCAAGAGCGAGACCCTGTCTCTACTAAAAATAGAAAGAAATTAATTGGACAACTAAAAATATATAGAAAAAATTAGCCGGGCATAGTGGCGCATGCCTGTAGTCCCAGCTACTCGGGAGGCTGAG
>CAUYSK010090709.1:0-14936 GCA_963575035.1 Avahi laniger | reverse complement strand
AAGGGATATTTTTCTGGTCTGTAATGTTCTCTCTCTCTCTCTAAGTGAAAGTATTCATGTGTTTCTTCGGTAATCAAAATTCTATTTCAAAAAATAGATTTTTTTTTTTTGAGACAGAGTCTCGCTCTGTTGCCCGGGCTAGAGTGATGTGGCGTCAGCCTAGCTCACAGCAACCTCAAACTCCTGCGCTCAAGCGATCCTCCTGCCTCAGCTTCCCGAGTAGCTGGGACTACAGGCATGCGCCACCATGCCCGGCTAATTTTTTTATGTATATATATTTTAAGTTGTCCAGCTAATTTCTTTCTATTTTTTTTTAGTAGAGACGGGGTCTCGCTCTTGCTCAGGCTGGTCTCGAACTCCTGAGGTCAAACAATCTGCCTGCCTCAGTTTCCCAGAGTGCTAGGATTACAGGTGTGAGCCACTATGCCCGGCCAATCCCATCTTAATCTTAAGAGGCACCACAGCAAAGTGGGAAAGCCTGGGGCCAGACTACCTGGGTCAGCCAGGTGTATCTGCCGACCTTGGTCTAGGAACTTGACCTCTCTGTGCCTCCGTTTCTTTATCTGTAAAATGGGGACCAAATGCTTTATAATTGTGAAAATTGATGGAGGCAATGTATTTTAGAAAGCTTAGAAGAATGCCTAGTAAGTGTTTAATAAATGCTCATTGTTACTGTGATCAACTCTTTCTGGGCCTCAGTTGCCTCTTTCGTAAAATGGGGGCAATAACAGACTCTACCTTGCCTAAGGCGAGATTAAATAAATCGATAATATGGAAGGCATTCAGCACAGAGCCTAGCGTGTTTTCATGAATTGTTGGTTCTCATCAATTATTGTCACAGGTCCATATCCCTTTCTCAAAACCCTTGGGACAAGTTTTATTAATATTTGAGAAACTGGAATTTTTTATACCTTAGGAAAATAATGTGGTTTATCTACCATCTATCTTATGTGACACCCCCAGTAAGGGTCTGAGTCTGTCCTGGTATTCCAACAATTTAGAATTTGGCAACTAAGTATGGGAATAGTCACAAGACATGGGATAAAGACTATAAATAGCCTCAAGTTAGTTCAGCTGGGCTGCTGGCACCCAGCTCCCCACCCGGACGAGGCCCTCCCGCGGGCAGGCGGCCACTCACGTAGATGAGGCCCGAGTAGTATCGCTCGCGGAGGTTGTGCAGGACGGAGGCCTCGTTGAGGCAGGTCAGCTCCGCCATATCCTCGGCCTTGCTGAATTTGGGCGGGTTCATGCGCTGGATGTGGTCCCGGGGTAGCCGCAGCCGCCGCCCGCTCTCCGCCAGCTCCACCTCGGCCTCCTCCTCGCCCTCGTCCCGCAGCGCCGCCGCCTCGAACCCATGGAGCTCCGATGGCACCCACACGAGGCGCCGGGCCGTCCACTCCACCTGCGGGGAGGTGCCAGAGCCCCCGGGCCCGCCACCCGCGCTGGGCCCGCGGGGCGTGAACAGGAATGGCTGGGCCGCCTCGGGCACTGGGCCTGGCCTGGGGGGCACCTTCCGCCCGGGCACCGACATGGTCACTGCTGCCATGGTCTGCAAGGCGGAGAGCGAGAGGTCAGGTGGGGCGCCGTCCGCAGTGTCCCCCGCTCCAAGTCCCCAAGGCAGCCCCTCTGCCTTCCTTCACCAGATCTTTTTACACTTCTGCAAAATGGGTGAACAGATCTAGCTTACTCATTTCATTCATTCACCTCTCTACCCATTCATTCATTCATTCGTTTCATAATTACTCAATGAGCCAAGCTGTAAAGGAGGCACAATTCCAGGCATTGGCAACACAGCAATGAACAAGCCCAAAGAAGATTCCTGGCTCTATAGGTTTGCTTTCTAGCCCTGGCTGTCCAACAGAGGAGTCAGTGCCATGTGTGAGCTACCGGACACTTGAAACGGAGAGTCGAAACCCGATGGGATTCTAAACCTAAGACATGCACTGGATTTCAAAGATGGTATGACAAAAAGATGGCTTATTGGTATTTTTGATATTTGGTGACACGTTGAAATAATATTTTGGATATATTGGGTTAAATAAAATGTATCATTAACATTAATATGGCCGGGCGCAGTGGCTCATGCCTGTAATGCTAGCTCTCTGGGAGGCCGAGGCGGGCGGATTGTTTGAGCTCAGGAGTTCGAAACCAGCCTGAGCAAGAGCGAGACCCTGTCTCTACTAAAAAAAAAAACAGTAAGAAATTAGCTGGACAACTAAAAATATATATAGGAAAAATTAGCCAGGCATGGTGGTGCATATCTGTAGTCCCAGCTACTCAGGAGGCTGAGGCAGGAGGATTGCTTGAGCCCAGGAGTTGGAGGTTGCTGTGAGCTAGACTGATGCCACGGCACTCTAGCCCGGGCAACAGAGTGAGACCCTGTTTCAAAAATTAATAAATAAGGCCGGGCACGGTGGCTCATGCCTGTATTCCTAACACTCTGGGAGGCTGAGGCGGCTGGATTGTTTGAGCTCAGGAGTTCGAGACCAGCCTGAGCAAGAGTTAGACCCCGTCTCTACCAAAAATAGAAAGAAATTAATTGGACAGCTAAAAACAGAAAAAATTAGCCAGGCATGGTGGCGCATGCCTGTAGTCCCAGCTAGTTGGGAGGCTGAGGCAGTAGGATCGCTTGAGTCCAGGAGTGTGAGGTTGCTGTGAGCTAGGCTGATGCCACGGCACTCACCCTAGCCCGGGCAACAGAGTGAGACTCTGTCGCAAAAATAAATAAATAAATAAACAAATAAATAAATAAATAAAAACATTAATATCACATGTTCTTTTTTATTTTTTAAATTGAATGTGGCTACTAGAAAATTTTAAATCACATGTTTGGCTTGCATTATATTTCTAAGGGCCAGAGATGCTCTAATCCCAGGAGACAGACAGAAAGATAAACAAGTAAATTATATAGCATGTTAAATGGAACTAAATGGCAAGGAGAGAGATGAAGCAGAGATGGGGATGTTAGGGTGGCAGGGAAGGCCTCTCTGATGTGGCATTTAAATGAAGATCTGAGGGAGACGCAGGGAGTGAGTGTGGGGATGTCGGGAGGAGAAGCATACCAGGCAGCCAGTGCAAAGGCCCCGGGGCAGGGGTGTGCCTGTATGTCTGTGGCACTGTCAGGCGGCCCACGTGGCTGGAGCCAAGTGATCAAGGGGGAGAGGGTAGGAGGTGAGGTGACAGAGGGGACAAAGTGAGCGACCTTGCTTTTATTCTATGATGTGAGCCCCAGGAGGGTATTCTGATTTTTGTCATTAGATTCCCTGGCCACCTCTGGTCACACCTGCCTCACACCTGCAGAACAGACTCAGATCTCGCTGCCTCAGTTAACAGCTCCTTCCTTCTCTGGAACCTGGCTTCCGTCTCCGGGAGATGGGGACACTGGCGCCCTTCATCCTCTCTGAGGCCTTTCAAGTACCAGGCTGTGCCAGGAGTGGGTCTGGGGACCCGGAGTTGAGTCAGTCGGGAGCCCTACCTGGAGGAGCTCCTGGCCTGGGGGTGGCTCCAGCTCTAGCCTCACAGTCTCAGACCTTGACGGCCAGGCCTAGGTGAGCCAGATTCACTGGGCCCCTCCCTGCCCCCCAGGGGGCCACAGACAGTGGTAAAATGACAGCAATTCCAGGCAGCAGCAGGAAAATCATTCTCCCTGTCCCATCCCGCATCGCGCCCTCCTCTCAAAGGCCCTGCTCTGCCTCGAACCTCCCCGTCCCGCTCTGCCAGGCCAGCCACAGAGATTCTGTCTCCCTCACCGCAGTGCCTCTGCCCAACAGGCCTAGAGGCCCCTGGTGTCCCCCCACCTCCAGCACACCCCCGGAAAAGTCCTTGCAAACACCCAGCTCCCCTCCAGGCACCCGCAGATCTGGCCCCAGCAGATGCTTGTCTTTGCCTCTGAGCCTCCTGCCCCCGGGCCCCACTTCCTCCTGGGCCCTGTCCTCTCTCCTTGCCCCACAGGCATTTCTCCCCCTGCGGGCCACAGATCGCCAAGGCCCACCCCAGGCCTCCGGTGTGGCCTTGAAACACCAGAGCCAAGCTTCATCCCTGGGACTTTACCCCCCACCCTCGCCACACCCACTTCCTCTCCTGTCCTGTGGCCTTTGACCAGGAAGGGTTTGGGAGTTTTTGCAATCACCCAGCCCTGTGCCTCCCGTCCCTGGAGCCAGGAGTCCAGGCCCCCAGTCCCCTAATCTTCCAGGACCCAGTTTGAACTCCCAGCCCCCTTGTCCTTTGGACCCAGAAGTGCGAGCCCCTCACCTCGCTGCAGCCGGGCTAGGTGAGGATGCTGGCGCTGAGGACGGACCCCAGCCCTGATCAGGCCGGCCTGCGGCCTCCACTCCCGACAGCTGCGCCCCTCCCGCTGCTCCACCCTCCCTCTACCAGCAGGAACGCTCTGCCAGGGCTCATTACTGTCACCTGGGCAGGTGAAAGCACCTGCCCTGGGAGGGGCAGAGACTGCTGGGCTGGAAAAGGAAAAGAAGCCAGGGATCCGCCCCTGGGGCAGAGGTTGGGTCCCCTGGCACCCAGTCCTCTGACCTCAGCTTAGTGCTAGCATTCAGGGGACCGGGTCCCCAACCTTTCCCTGCTTTCCACCCAGGAGTCCAGGCCCCTGCCCGTTCCCACAGACGCAGACATCCAAGCTCCCAGATCCCTCCTCCCGTAAGACCCAGGAGTCCGGGTCCCCAGACCCAGAGTGCTGGCCCCCGTCCTTTCTTCCTTCAAGACCCAGGAGTCCGGGCCTCACTGAGACCTGGGATACCCGGCCCCCAACCCCCTCCCCGCATCCAGGAGTCTGAGCGCCAAACATCCATCTTCCCTGGACCCAAGGGCCTGTGTCCCCGCCCCCTCAACCCGCCAATCCTCGGGACTACCTGGGGGCGCGGGCCGGAGCGGAGAGAGGGGGAGAGGGGACGGGAATCCCCGGTCCTCTTCGGAGCCCTCAGGTGAGGCTACCTCCGCGGTCCAGCACGGGGCGGGGCCATGTGCGTCAAGGGGCGGGAGCCGGGCTCTGATGTCACCCAGCACCTGCTGGGCTGGGGAAGGGGGCGGGTCCTGGAGCTTCAGGGCTTTTTACGAGGGGATGGGGAAAGGCGGAGGTGAGGTTGTTACCAGGTAGGCGGCAGTGGCGCCAGGGACTGCTCCTCCTTCTGTCTGACAAAGGTCAGGGACCCACCAGGAAGGGAACTGAGGACTCCCGGGGTTTGAATCCCACTCAAGCTTTCTAGGCCTCAGCTTTCCTCGCTGTGAATTGCGGCCAATGAAATTAACAGAACGATGTGGAGAAAGTTCCCAGCCCAATACTTCATCATTTAATCTGTCTGAACCTCAGTGTCCCCGACCCTGGAAACGGAACAACACAAATCTACAGAGTAGGACGACAAAATGTTATTCTGGCCTCCTGAGCTGCAGTGTCCTCGGGGTGAGATGAGGAGGAAAGTGACAAGAGCACCTACTGTATGCCGGGGGAGGGGGCGGTTTCTGCTCTTAGAACAGTTCTTCCAGATCCTACAATGATCTCAACAACCAGTGAGATACAGATGATCACATCTCCATTTCTCTGATGGGGAAACCGAGGCAGGGAGAGGTGAACTCACTAAGGTCATAGAGTAAGAGGAGGAGAGCTGGGATTCAAGCCAAGCGTTATCTGTCATTATAAAGGAGGGACTTTGGGAAGAACTCGTAGCAGGTCCTCAAAGACGTCAATCGCGCGGTCCCAGTTAGTAACACTGTGAACCTTCTTTCGCGTCTGCCTTAGGGACCACTGCCTTTCTTGGGGGGCTACTGTGCGATTAAGAGGTTAAAGGATACTGCATACAGTCGGTCTTCGAAGTGTTATCTCCACCTGGTCCCTTTGCAGTCACCAACTCTGTCCCTTCTCAGTTTTTTCCTCTCTATGTAATGGGCACATTATAACCCACCTCGAGTTAATAGGATAATGGAAAGGAAATTATTTAGTTATAGAAATAAAAGCGCCCCACTACCTGGTAGATGCTCAAATATGTCTTTCCCCACCCCTCTGCCTCTACCAGTCCTGACCCCTTTCTCTGGCACGCAATTTTCACACGTGAAAACAGAGACATCGTCATTCTGGTGGCTGAGGATCGAAGGCGATGACTCAGGTATTAAAGCGTCCAAGGTCCCAAAGAGAGCCTCAGTTTCCCCTTCTGCGGAATAGGCCCGGAGCCTCCAACTAGGGCCCCAACCCGGCCTCACACCCAGTAGGAAGTTGAGTTGGGGGAGTGTAGACGCCCCCCCACCTTCCCCGCCACCGTCCCGCTGCTCGCTCAAGGTGAGTGTCGCGTCACCGCCCCTCCCCAGCCTGCCGCGCCGGCCTCCCCGGCCCGGATCGCAGCCGCCAGACTCCAGTCTCCCCGGCCCCAGTCCCGCTCCGCCGCTCCAAGCCAGCTGCCGGCCCCGGGCACTCACCGGCTTCAGGGCCGTCCGGAGGCTTCGGCCTGGGGAGAAAGAGGGGTGGGCCCGCCAGGACGGCCCCGCCCCCACAAGCGCAGCAGGAGCCAATCGGCGTCTGCTGCGGCAAGCTACGGCCCCGCCCATGGGGTGCGAGTCTGCCAATCAAGGAGAGCGGCTGGCAAGTGGAGCCAATCGGAAGTTGCCGAAGGGTGCCAGCCGTGGGAAAAGAACCCAGCCGAAGCGCCGAGCTAGGCGGCGCGGTCCTGGGTGGGACCCGAGGCCTGACGGGCAGGGGGCGCGACCAATGGCGAGGCGCGGGGGGCGGTCGGGGGCCGGAGGCCCAAGGGGCCCGGGTGAATGGGCCGCTTTGTGCGCGAGGCATGAATAGGGGCCTTTGTGCCGGCGGGCGTGGGGGGGCGACTGGAGGCCGGAATGCCTGGGTCCCCGGAGAGCCGGCGGGCAGGAGACAGGAGAGAGAATTCACTTTTGTCGAAGGCCGACCGCGTACCAGGCACTCTCCCAGGCTCTCGCCCACCAGGGAGGTGTGGGCGGTGATACCATCAGAATAATCATCATTTATTGAGCGCCCGATGTTTGCCAGGAGCTGTACCAAGCACGTTACCTGCATGATCTCATTTAATCCTTACAACGAACCCCTTGAAATTGGTGCTATTAAGATCTTCATCTTCCAGATGAGGTAAACCGGAGCTTAGAAAGAGGGTGTTAACTGCTGAAAGTCATAGAGCTGGCAGATGGCAGAGCAAGGACTCTGCCAAATCTGACTCCAGAACTTGTGCCCAAACGTAGGGTAATGATTCCCAATTTACAGAGGAAACCTGAGGCTTGGGAGAGGCACGAGACTCCTCAAGGTCACAAAGAAAAGGCTCCACTGAACCCGAGGCGGTCTGCCAGCCTGGCTGTGCTGCTCAGCAGCTGTGTGGACTTGGGCCATTTGCTGGACTTTTCTAAGTTTCCATTTATTTCTGCACGTGTAAAATGGGAGTGATGGTCCGTCTGCCCCCACCCTTGTCTGTACTGTTGATGGGATCCTGCCAAACTCCATTCAGACTGGGCCCTCCTCTCTTCGAAACCTTCCATGACTCAGTAAAAGTCAAAGCCCTCACCATGGCCCACAGGGCCCTGCACGATGTGGCCCCTTTTGCTCTCTCTGATCCGACCCCCCACTTCTGCTCCAGCCACTCTGGCCTCCTGGTTGTTCCTCAGTTTCTCAAACGCTCCTCAGGCATGATCCTGTCCCAAGGCCTTGGTGTAATCTGTTCCTTGCACCAGGAAAGCTCTTCCCCGAGGTTTTGCATGGCTACCTCCTTCTCACATCAATTCTGCTCCTGCGTCACCTTTTCCAAGAGGCCTTTCCCGGCCATCCTGTATTAAACAGTGCCCTTATCACCCACTCCCGCCTTGACCCTGCTTGGTTTTTTCTCATAGCACTGGTAGTGTTTGGTGGTTTGTTTATCTGTTTATCATCTGTCTCCCCACTGGAATCTAAATCCTGCAAGGGCAAAGATCTTTGTCTTTTTCAGTGCTGAATCCCCAGGGCCTGGCACCCAGTAGGTGCTTAATAAATGTTTATCAAATAAATAGTTGTAAGGGCTTGTCCTGTGTGGATTAAATGAACTAGTGCCTACAAAGCTCTTAGTATAATCATAGCCCTGGGAAAAGGCTAAATATGCAAATACTGATTATTATTAGTGTTGTAGTTTATTGTCCTACAAACAGCATGCAGAAGAGAAACTACACACATATAAAGTCTAGAACAAGGGAACAAAGCCGGAGAATGGGAAAGGAACAGGGAAGTGTTGGGAGGTAAGAGATGGTGAGACAGAGATGAGAGGAAAGAAGCTGGTATTGGGTGCCGAGGGCAGATGTAGGCTCAGGCGCCCAACTCCCAGTGCTTTCGGTCAGCAATGGCAAAGGTGAGTCACAGAGATGTCCTTGTGACCACGAAGTGTCAAGATTGCCATGGCTTCGAGATTGCCGCTACCACCTCTCGCTTCTTTGCAGATGAGTAAACTGAGTCCCCGGGAGGGAAGTCCCCTTCCAAGAGGACTTGCAGTGATAATGCAGCTCACATTAGTGAGGCCTGATTGTGTGCTGGGAACATAACTGTCATTATGTCGATGCACTCTCCCACCAGCCCTGTGACATCAGCACTGTGATTATACCATTTTACAGGCCAGGAACTTGCCCAGGGTCTCTTGGCTGCTGCTGGTGGCAGATCTGGGCTCTGACTCCCGTGGGTCAGACCCCTGAATCTGTGCTCTTAACCAAGACGGAGTGAGGGCGCCTGTCACTCTGTCTGGAGTGTTCTCCGAGGAAGCATCCTGCAGCGAAGGTAACAAGAGCTGCTGTTTAGTGCACACCGTGTGCTGGACAAGGTGCCCTTTGTGTGCATTAACTCATTCGATTCTCTGAATAACCCTGTGAAGTTGGTACTTTTATTATCCTGCGAAAACTGAGGCTCAGACACAAGAAAATCCTGTGTCCAACAGCACCAGGGAAGAGTGTGGACTGGGACACAACAGAATTTCAAACAGGAAAGAAGGCTGTGGTGCTCACATTCTAACTAGAATCTGCCCGGTAACTGGTGATGTCATCAACACCGCTCAAAGCCAAGTCTACCCGGCAACCAGTGGTGTCATCATTCCCACCAAGGGTCTAAATCTGCCTAGTAACTGGAGCCATCATTAATTCTTTTCAATCCATAGAGTAATTGATGATATCACTGAGTGATAATAATGAGCTTCCTTTTGCTGAGGGCATTCTATGAGCACTTTAATAGTTGCGGATATTTATTGAGCTCTTACTGTTTTCCAGGCACAGATAGAAGCCCTTTATATGTATTAAATCCCCAAATCTTCCCCCAAACTCTAGTAAATGCTAATGTCACACCCATTTTACAGATGAGGACACTGAGGCACAGCTGCCCAAGGTTACACAGTCAGAAAGCGGCAGAGGCTGCTTTGGAACCCGTGGAGTCTGGCTCCAGAGCTTGGGCTATATCTCACTACACGAAGCCACCAGAGAGAGGCTGAGGCACAGAAAACCAAGTTCAAAGGAGACACTCCACTGCCTCTGAGCCTTCCAGAGTCCTCCAGCCAAGCCTGCCAGAGAAGGTCCTCAGGATAAAAGCCAAACTTGCTCCCTTGGGGATCGAGACCTCCCCCCAGCCATCCATCACTTCACTCCAGGTACTGGGACCAAATGCATTAAACTGTGAGCCCCTGGCTGTCAGGGGCTGGGGCTGATCCTTCTGTGGGTCCAGAGGGTGCAGCGCAGGCGGCAGTGGAGAGGGAACCCCACAGCGAGGGTGGATGGAACGCCAGCATGAGCCAGGGAAAAGAAAATGGGAATGCATGAGCATTCTGCGCCTCCAGGGGGCACGGATTCCCGCCAGCTGGCACAGCCCTCGGACACGACCTTCTTACACAGAATCTGAGGAAGGGGCGGCACAGGTGTGGGGCAAAAAGCCAGCAAGGAGCTACGTTGACACATGAAAAAAATAAAGAGCTGGAGCTGAAAGGGGGAGAGACAGGAGAGCCGGGGGTGGGGCTGCTTTGTGGAAGAGAGTTGGGGGGATTTTTTGAGTAAGAGAAATACTGGGGGAGCAACTTCCACGCCTGATGGGGGGATGCGTGCCCGAATCTTAATAGAGAAGAAGAGGGAGGAAGAGGGGGCTAGGTTTTGCTGGGAGCCCTGACTGCAATCCCGCCCGGGCATTTCTCCGTGGCCAAGACCTGAAAGGGCCCAGTATTTTATTTTTGGTGGCTGGGCTGTTGTTTTCCTGCACGGGACCTGGAGCTGGCACTGGCTCTGAGACAAGAGTGAGCTGATGGCCTCGTGTGGGTCACAGACAAGCGACAGGCTCAGTTCTGTAATAGTAAGTATTTATTGAGTGCTTACTATGTGTCAGGAATTGTTCTGGACCAAGGGGTCAGCAAACTTTTTCTGTAAAAGGCCAGAAAGTAAATATTTTTAGCTCTGTGGGTCAGACGGTCTTGGCTTTAACTGTTCTATGCTGCTCTTACAGCATGGAAGAAACCAGAGGCAACATGGGAATGAATGCGTGAGGTCGTGTTCCGATAAAACTTTATTTACACAAACAGGGAACATCCGGCCTGTGGACTCTAGTTTGTAGATCCCTGTTTTGGACGCCAAGGAGAGGGCAGGTGAAAGACATGCTTCCAGCTCTCATGAAACTCAGATATTAATCTATTCCCACACAACAGGCAGAGGGAACCAGTTCCTGTCTGAGTCAGATCTTGTTTCTGTCCTGCTCAAAATCCTCCTGGCTCCAGTCACACTCAGAGTTAAAGCAAAGTCTTCACCCACAAGAGCCTGCACCATCTGGTCTCCCTTGCCCCCTCCCTCCTCTCCCCTCTGGCCCTCTCCCCCTTCCTCACTACTTTCCCACACTGGCCTCCCTAATGCGCCTCAAACACATCAGGCTCGGTCCTGCCTCAGGGCCTTTGCACATGCCTTTCTCTCTACCTGGAATGCTCTTCCCCTAGATACCCACTTGGCTCCCTCATCTTCTTCCTGTCTCTGCTCAACTATCAGCTCCTCGGCAGGGCCTTATTTGAGCATCCATTCCCCTGGACCCCTGACCCACTCACTCAGCTCTATGCTTTCTTTTACCCCAGCTCTCACCGTCCTCCAACCTGCCAGTAACTTACTTATTACTTATATTGTTTATCATCTGATGCCCCCACTAAAATGTCCACTCCACGGAGCTGGGAATTTTTGTTTTTTCTCCCTTGCTGGGTTCTCAGTGCCTACAACAGAGCCTGGCACACGGTGGCTACTCAGAATAAAAGAAATATTTGTTGAACGAATGCTTGTTTTCTGCTGGTAGCCACAGACACCGAACAAGTGGACACATATTTATCGAGCACAGCGGCGAGTCTGGGGAAGGCTGGGGAGGAGCTATAAAGGAGGGTAAGAGAGGCACGCTGGTGGCGTTATTCTAGAAAGGGGTCGGGGAAGCCTGTCTGAGGAGGTGACGCTGGGGGAGGAGCATGCGACGTTGATGCTGATGAATAAAGAAATGAACGGATGGATGTGTGACTGGAAAAATAAATGGCTGAAGGAGGGAACAGACGACCGTTTGAACAGGTGGGTGAGTGAGTGAATGAATGAAGGGCGCACACAATGAATAACCAAATAAGCGGGCAGACGGGTGGAAGAATCGATTAATACGTAAGTGGGTGGCAGATGAACACACAGATGGACAGACAGATCGACAGGTGGGCGGATAAATGGTCTTTCATGCCGCCGTGCCTTTGCACATGCTGTGCCTTCTGCCTTTCACTCCCCCTCCCCAACTCCCCACCCCGGGGACCTCCAGGTCAACTTCCCAAGGCCCCTCCATGTTCAGAGTGTGTTGAGGGCCCCCTGGTCTCATCCCACTCCCATCCCATCTCGGGGCTGGGCCTGAGTCTGAGTCAGGTCTGTGTCCCCAGCCCAACCCAGCACAGGGTCGGTACACGGGACAGGGACAGCTTCCAGAGCTGTGTGCTGTGCACATGCGTGAGAGATAAAGTGGGTCTCTGAGCCCAAGGGGTGGGGAGGCAGATGTCTCTGACAGCACCGTTGTCTGTGGGGTGCACAGGATCGAGTCGGGAGCTTGTGGTGTGCTGGTGGCTGGGACCTCGTGTGTGTCTGTGTGAAGGGACAGGCCTGCATTTCTGGACCCCGTCCGGCCCTCAGAATCCCCAGACTCCAAAATAAGGAAGCCAGTCCACTCTGTGTGACTTTGGGCAAGTACTATCCCCTCTCTAGGCTTCAGCAAAGGGGAGATGGGGGTCAGACTAGACATTTCAAGGCTCTTGCTTTCGTGCTGACCTGCTAGAATCTGTGACCCACTCTGTTCCTCCCTCTGCTTTCCCTGGTAGGTCCACAAAGGTCAGAGTCAGACTCATGCTAGGTCCCTGGGATCTCCCAGCACGGGATCTGGCACACAGCATGACTCCGGGAGGTTATTGACTAAGAAAATGAATGAAAGTATGACTATTGTCACCTGGTGAACTCCTACTCATACTTCAAAACCCAACTCAAAGATTCCTCCTTCTGAGAGGACATCTCTGACGCCTCCTGGCTAGCCAAACAGTAATAGTTAATACTTTTATAATACTTGTGCTTACTTACACATATATATTGAATCACTTAACTCACAACAAGCTTCTGTGGTCAGGTACTATTGTTTCTCTCCCTTTTATGAGTGGGAGAAACTTCTAATGAATAGAATACATCAAAAGTGATGGGATGTCAATTCTGCGATTAAGTTATAAAAGACTGTGACTTCTATTAATATCATGCTAGATCTCTCTCTCTCTGTCTGGTTTCATAAAGCAACCTGCCATCTGGAGAGGTTCATGTGACAAGAAACTGAGAGTGACCACCCATCAACAGCCTGTGAGAAACTCAATCCTGCCAACAAGCACGAGTGAGCGTGGAAACTGCTCCTTCCCCGGTCGAGCCTTGGAAGGAGACCACAGCCCCGGCCAACACACTGATTACAGCCTAAAGAGACCCTGAAACAGAGGATCACTACAGCTACTTCTAAAACCTTATTTTCTTTTAAAATTAAAACAATTTTAATTATGCAAGATGAAAAAATATCAAACAATAAGGTAACATTTCCCTTGACCAACAGGCTCCATCTCATTTCCCCAGCCAGATGCACCCCTGATGATACTTTGGTGTGGATTGATTTATTATCAAGTATCTGTCATCTTCGGAGGAGGGTACTGATTACAGCTTCCCTTTATTGGGAGATCGATTTGCTGGCACCATTTAAAATGTTTTATAGATGCGAACTCACTCAGCCTGTACATCGGCCCTGTGAGGCAGCCACTGCCGACGGTGGCATATTGCAGATGATGAAATCGTGACTGGCACGCTTGCATTATTTCAGGACAGGGAAAAGACAAAAAGAAAAAAGAAAGGCAAAAAAACCCAGTATAATAAAATAAAAAAAGAAATCATGACTGGGAGAATTTATGGTGTCGTCCCAGCTCGTGTAGGTATGGCGGCAGAGCTGGGATTCGAACCCGGGGAGTCTCCAACCACCGTGTAGTTCTGCTCCTGAGAGGAGCCCCAGAGGAGCTGACTGTGGCTACCTGTAGGTCTGCAGTCCCCAGTGTGCAGCTCACGCAGAAGGCGGGTTCCTGGGACCCCCACCAGAGGTGCCAGCTGAGTAGATCCGGGCAGAGCTCAGGAATCTGCATCGTCACAAGTTCCCAGGTGACCTTGTGACAGGTGGCTCTTGATCGTACTCAAACAAAACACTTGGTGCCACCCTTGATTCCCCTTTTCTCCTCGCCTCCTGCTTGCAGTCCATCAGCAAGAATTGTCAGCGTGACCTTGAAACTATCTCCAGAATCTGACCGCTTCTTGCCACCCACGGCTGCTCTCTGGTCTGACCGGCCACCGTCTCCTGCCTGGACATCGCAGCCTCGCCCTCCTTGGTCTCCTGCCACTGCTTCTCACTGCACGTGTTCCCCACAGGGCAGGCAGAGAGACCCTCTTAGGACTCAAGTCAGCCACAATCCCTCCTCTGTTCAGATCCCCTCGTGGCTCCTGTCTCACTCAGAGTAAAAGCAAAGTCCTCACCGTGGACCACAGGGCCCTACAGGATCTGGCCCCCTTTGTCCCTTCCTCACCTCCCACCCTCTCCCACTCCCTCCCTCCACTACATCCACACTGGCCTCCTTCCTGGTCCTCGAATGCAACTGATACATTCCCACCTCAGGGCCTTTGCACAGCCTGTTCCCTCTCCTGGAATGCTCTTCCTCCCAGACATCCCGCCGGTGCTCCCCCACTCATTCAGGCTTTAAATGTTACCTTCGCAATGAAGCCTTCTCTGGCCGCTCTTAAATGCCTCAACCAGCCCCCAGGAACCCCGAATCCTTTACCTGCTCTCTTGCGCCTGTTTTCTCACAGCACTTTAACCTCGTAGACTCTACCGTTTCCTTATTTACTGTGTTATTCATTGTCTGTCTCTCTTTGACAGAGACTATCAGTGCTACAGAGGGTGGGGACTCTGTTTCATTTACTGTTCTGTCCCCAGCACCTAGGACAGTTCCTTGCACACAGTAAGTGCTCAATAAATATCTGTCCAGTGAATGACATAAACCCTTGCTCTAGCTGGTAAGACGCCAGAGAACTTTTACTTCCTCATTACTTTTACACGCTGCTGGCATTTCCTAATACGCTCATAGTCACCTTGTAATCAGGAGGCAGAAAAAAGCCACCAAAGCTATTTTTTAAGACATCATTTTCTTTTTGAATTAAAACAACTTCAAATGGCCGGGCGCGGTGGCTCACGCCTGTAATCCTAGCACTCTGGGAGGCCGAGGCGGGCGGATCATTTGAGCTCAAGAGTTCGAGACCAGCCTGAGCAAGAGCGAGACCCCGTCTCTACCAAAAATAGAAAGAAATTAATTGGACAGCTAAAAATATATAGAAAAAATTAGCCGGGCATGGTGGCGCATGCCTGTAGTCCCAGCTAC